>MCJB01040923.1:188037-229683 GCA_002018475.1 Nicotiana obtusifolia | reverse complement strand
GGGGTAGATTTTTTCCTATATATATGTGTGTTGAGGCACTGGTTCAGGGGTTGGAAAAAAGAGAAAAAGGGCTGTAAACAAGAAATACAAAGGCAATATATTGATCTACCTAGTCTTGCAATCATAATCTTTCTCAAATATTGTATCCTCTCTATCTTATCATATATTTGTCTTCAATCGAGTTCGTCACTTACTTATCGTTTCCCACGCTCAAAATTCAATTGATTTGTTTCCAATTTTTGGGGCAAACATGGACAATTGCAGAAGGTGAGCAATGCACAAGAAAGGATCGGAATGGGTCTCCAATTGTCCCTCTAGTTTCTTATAAACATTTGGCATCTTAATCAGCGCAATTATGAAATTTCCCAATGAAGAAAACAATTTAGATATGTATGTATTTAGCTTCTTTCGTTGACTGAGACATAAGTACTGCAAGTACCTTACATATTTCATATTTGCTTTAATGTAAGAATTTCACTTTTTTTGTTAACTCATACTCCCTCCCTCTCATATTAATAGTTATGGTTACTAAAAATAGTTGTCTCAAAATATTTGTCATTTTAGAAGTTTAATACAAATTTTATTATTTTTTCCTTTTTACCTTTAGTAATGATTGTTCTTACAGATAGAAATAACACATAAATACAATAAATATTCAATCAAGAGAGATTATATTTTGAGACATAAATAAGAATAGAATAATTTAATTTTTTTTCTAATTAATATTTATTAAGTAACGTGTAAAAAAAAATACGGTATATAATATGAGACGGGAGAGTATTACTTTAAAATGTGAATGAGACATGGTCTGACTTTCCAAAAAAAAGGTTCAGAAGTATGCATTAGAGTATAGGAAAAACGTGCAAAGGCTGACGGAAAACCAATGATCTTACGCGCAACCAAGTATTACGGTACTCATTCTTATAATTTTCCTAGTAATCAGGATTATATAACAATTACGTCATTCATCTTACAAACATATTACTGCCTTGATTATTTAAAGAAGATATTTTTCTTAAACATAAATCTCTATGACCTTAAAAGATAGTGCATTTGGTATGAAAGTCATTTTCATAAAAATTCTCAATAAATACTATTGTCACGTGTTTAGTTGGTCAATAGAAAATATCTTTAGGGAAATACTGGCATTAAAATTTTAAAAATAACATTAGCGAACCAAAGTGTTTTGATGAAATTTTTTAATATTAACTAAAGATAGTATTAGGTGGAACAAGTAATCTGAAGTTCAAAGTTAAGAGAGTTATAAGAAAAATAATTTTTGCCCATAAGTGAATAAATTAAAGTTAATTTTCTTCTTCTTTTGACGGAAAATATTTTTCTTGGAGAATGGTTTCTTCATTCCAAACAACAACAACAACAACAACAACAACCACACAGTGAGATTCCATAAGTGGGGGTTTAGGAAAAGTAATGTGTATGCAGATCTTACTCTTACCCTGGAGGACAGAGAAGCTGTTTCTGGAAGACCCTCGGCTCGAGAGGAAGAATAGGAACAAGTAAATAACAACAAGAAGGCCAGAAAAATGATATCAACAAAGCAAGGACTAGAGAAAAGATAAACGAAAGAAAGCAAGTAATAACAATAGCAAAAGCAATAGCCACAAGCAGTAACATGATAGGGTACTAGAAAATCGAAGCGGAAGATAGTACTAAAACAACCCTAATAGTCGCATTCTAAGAATCGAAGACAATGTACTAGTCAACTAGCTCTAATAAACCTGGAACAGATCAAAAAAATACACGACGATCTATTACTCTTCTACCCTAATCTTCGACCTACATACCCTCATGTCCTCAGTAAGCTGAAGTCGCGCCATGTCCTGCCTGATCACCTCTCCCTAGTATTTCGTAGGCCGCCCTATACCACTTCTCCTACCTGCCAGCACAAGCCATTCACACCTCATCACTAGGGCATCTAGGCTTCTCCTTCTCACATGCCCGAACCATCTAAGCCTCGTCTCACGCATCTTATCTTCCATTAGGGCCACGCCCGCTTTCTCCCGAATATCCTCATTCCTAATCTTGTCCAATGTAATGTGCCCGTACATCCATCGCAACATCTTCATTTGGGCTACGTTCATCTTATGGATATGGGAGTTCTTGACTGGCCAGCATTTTGCCCCATATAGCATAGCCGGTCTACCGCCGCCTTGTAGTGCTAATCCTTAAGTTTTGGTGGCACATTCATGTCACACAGGACGCCGGATGCTAGGATCCATTTCATCCACCCTGCCCTTATACCATGTGTGACATCCTCGTCAATTCCCCCTCCCCTTGGATAAATGACTCGAGATACTTGAAACTTCCTCTCTTGTGGATGACTTGTGAATCAAGCCTTACATCTATATCTGCTCCCCCTGACACTACATTGAACTTGCACTCAAGATACTCCATTTTCGTCATGTTCAACTTGAAACCATACGTTGAACTTGCACTATAGGTATTCTAAACACCAGAAAATAATTTCATCATTACAGACTTTTTTTTTGAAAAATGACTTGCGTGATACCAAATGCACCTTAAAGTGAATGAGCTAACTCAAATAATCTTTTCCGTAACTGAAAACACCAAAACTAACAAATTCATGACTTCGTCTAATAGTGGACAAGTAATGAACTCCATTTTCTCCTCGTGCGTTCATTGCGGATCCTATTGAATCAAAACTCAAACTTGACTAATTAAACAATTAAAGCTGATTAACTTGTTAAAATAGAGCCATATTAAAAAAATTCTTATATACGTTATGTCTAAACATGCCATAGTAGAAACATCATGCATGGGGTGACGCCATATAATTCGAGGCTATTCTTTACTTGATAGATCCAACTATTAATTATGTTCGGTATATTTATACTATCAAATCATATTTACATATTCTATCAATAACAATTTCAGTTTCAAAATTATAAGTGTCATTTTACATGTAGATATCGTTTGGGTGGCTTAAGACTGTAAGTATTTCCTTTGATTATCCGACCCGTATATGTAAGTTAAACTCACAAAAGACTAGTAAGAATAGGGTTGCTTATCGGGCAAATCGAGCGGATATTTACGCTTTATGTTCGGCTTATCGGTTTATAAATATTATAATTCGCTAGCCATTCAATAATACATTGGATGGATTGATATCGGATTATCGATTATCGAGCAATTATTGAATGATTTATGGGCTAAATCAAATAGACAATAAAATAAAAGTAGAAAACTAAATAATTTGTCCGACTTCAGACTTTCAATCGTCCATGGTCGACTACAAAGTAAGGTAATTTTGAGATAGAACCAGGAATACAATCCACCCTATTAATCACTATGCTGTATTTACAAACAATTATGTTACGAGGACTTTTCATTTGTCTAGATTTGCCACGCTGAATGGGTGTAATATAGGTCTGGATATTTTGTGTCGATTATGCAATTTATAACAAGAATTAGCAAAAAAATTACTATTATACCAAATACTTACACTCACTCATATCGAATAAACACCCACAAACAGATCTGGTAGATAGTTCATCTAAATAGTGCTCGATATTTAAGTGTTTAGAACTATAGTTGGAGAGAGGTTTTGAACTGGAAAGAGACGAGCAGATTCGAAGTCGTGGTCGGCGGTCGTAACTCGTATGGAAGAGAAGAGCCAAGCGCGAAAGCTTCAGCCTTAAAGAGAGAGAGAGTACCGACGAGATTGGGAAAAATTGTAATCAGGGATTTGGGTGATAGAGAAGAGAATAGAGACAACTGCTGCGGGCTACTACTGCTAGTGTTGAAGTGAGAAATTAGGGGTTTTGGGTTTCAAATAGTATTTTATATATAGGGGTAAAAGTGTGAATATAAATTTTTTAATGGGTTAACGGTTTATCCGATAAAGAAATTGAGTAATTCGCCCCAAGCCATTAAGGCATTAATTATAAAATTTCTATATGTTCATCAACCGTTACTTCGATAACCCAATATCAATAAGCTAATAAGTCATTTTGTGGTTCGGTTAACAATCACAGTTCGATTTTGAATAGCCTAAGTAAGAAAGGTAAAACGAGGAAACTTTATCCAATTACTGCCCACGGGTAAGGAGAGGCGTTCGGTGCATTTTAATGTCTTCAATTCAGCAGGATTCTCTCTTTCTAAGAAAGAGGGGAAATGAAGAACAAACTTAAGAGTGGATTAATTGAAATTTTTGAGAAGTGGTTAATACTTAGTCTCATTATCTCATATAATATGTCTAGCCTTTGGCAAGATCACACAAATAGAATCTTGGTACGTATGACGTATCTGTGTACGAACGATAATCATACCATCTTTAACATTTACATTAAATGGAAATCATTATCATATATACTATTTTAGTTTCAGTTGAATATAATTCTTCCATTAAACATATTCGGAGCATATAATTCTTTTGTGAAGCATAATAGCTTTTAAGAAGGCCTAACTCCATCAAAAAAATTAATGTCCGAGATAAGGATTGTTCAAGACGAGACCATTATCCTATCCATAGCATATATAGGTGAAGAATAAACTGTGCATCAACCTAAAGACTAACGATTTCAATAAAAGAGACAAGCTACAACAACATTTCCTGACAATTTATTGTGAGAAATTAAGTGTAGGTTTAGACATTTTCGGGGAGCAATACTGGTGAGGTAATTAGAAGTACTTAGTCTGAACAAATTGAATAATAGAATTTTTAAACTTTTTTTCGTAGAAAGAATATTCTTTTAAAATTCAGTCACTAGTATATTCAAGGTCCTTAATAAACCCTAGGGATCAGTGACAAGGTTTCTTTCTAGGGTTTCGTATATTAATGATCATTTCGCCGTTCCTATAACTGACTCAAAGAATTTAATTTATCTGCTTTCAACGTGAACTTTCTGTTCACCAATATAATTGTAGGTAAATCATTATCAAGAATAGGGATTCGGAACACATCCAGACTAAGAGAAGAAAAGGAAGAGGATTGAAACCTGGAGCTTGAGACAAAATGAGCCATTGACGACCGAGAATGATATAACTTTTCTCTACTTCATGCAGATGAATTTTGATGGTGCTTTGAGTCTGAAAGAAAGAGCACAAAATTAATGAAAAGAGAAGAGAGGAAGTTGTGTCGTGTGGAGGAGAGCTAAGGGAGGAGAGAGTACAAAAGTCTGCACGTACGTTTACAGATGAGACATTGATAGGGCTACTGATGGAAAAAAGACCGGTTCAGAATTTAAATTTTAAATTTTTAATATTGAACGTAATTCATTATATTTTTCAAGTAATAAGTTCATATTTATTAATATTTGTTGCAATATTATCAGATATATATACATAAATTTATGTTATACGTCAAAAAGATATTGTAATATTGCGAGTGATGATGAATGTATGATTATCAGAATTAGATTGAACATCACTAAGAATTAATCATTATGATATATGTAATGTAGCGAGCTAGCTAGCTAGCAGAAACAACGTACATAACAACGTTACTAGTTTCCCATTATATGTAGTTTGGTGTGGTTGTGAGGAGTGTGGAAGCTTCCTCCTCTAGCATCAGTCACCCTCACACTCCAAAACCAAAACAAAATTATATTACACGCATGAAGAAAGAAGAACCTCACACGTTGTGACTATATTATTAATTGTTCCATGTCAATGTATAAGTTGGTCAATGTGTGATAATGGGTGGAGATAATTATTATACATGCGCTATTTAATATTTCTACACTATCAATTGTAGTAGATAGTTAGTTTGTCTTATTTTTTAGGTTACAAAATTTAATATTTTAAACTCGATAATAAATAAACTAGTTAATTATAATAGCAATTTATTTATCAATTTTCTTGCATGCGATGCTTCCCATATACAAAAAATATATATATACTATACTCATATAGCTTCTTGTGTAATGACCTTAATTAGTTCGATATATACAGGACCAGTTAAATTAAGAAATGATATCCACATGCATCAAGGAAAAACTCAAAGTACTTTGTTTTATTCACTTGTATTATTCATGAGTATCACGTTCACGAGATAACTATTTAGTTTTTGAGAATAAGTTTACAGGAATTGTATTGATTAGGAAAACAAATATAGTGATGAATTATAAGCAACATATATATAGAACATTCATCATTCTTGTCCTTGTCACTTAACTAAAATATTCCCTTCACGTGCCGGTTCCTTTTATGATGCAAGTGATTAGATTAGCATCTGTCAAAAATCATATATAATTAGCTTGTATCATATATCTCCGTTTTGTATAATTAGATATTACTAAAGGTAGCTCAATTACTAGGTTTCCTGGTGTTACTTGCAACGGAAATGTATAACTTCGCGATCGTTTTAGCGAAAACTTATAACAAGTTGGGATTATATCTTAATTGAAATGTTATATTCATTGAGCAAGAAAACAAATACTAACAAGTATAGTATGTCTAGATATTATTGGAGAGAAGTAGATATTTTTGCCAACAAAAGACCTAATAAATCCTATATACCTAACATCCCAAGTAAATATATGAACCTCCAGCTCAAAAAACTAGGTATCAGTTTCTACCTGTCTATTTTAAATAATTAGCGGCGAATATAGCTCTGCAACGGGTTCATAGGAACCGTGTGTGTATATATATATATATAAAATCAGAAAGTTACAGGTTCAAACCGTAAAAATAATTTTATGCATAAATATAGAGTAATATTGCGTACAATAGACGCTTGTGATCCGGCCTTTTAAATGATCCCGCAAATAGAGGGAGCTTAGTGCACCGGCTGCCCTTTTGTGTGTGTGTGAAAATTTACTAGAGTTTTACTAATTTGAACTCATAATTTTAAAAAGTACAATGAAAATACTAAGAATTGTAAAGGTCGAATTCATCAATTTTTTAATCCATTAAGTTATATCTAAATCCACCTCTAATTTTAGTAGTTCATTTTAGGAAATGCATGACACAACGTAACTACGCAACAAATCGCAATTCCATTTGAATCTCGTAATTCTGACTCAATTCCCATTACATTATTTTGGATTTAAGCACGCGAACAGATGTATGATCCTCAAATAACTGAACCTAACAAGGAACAAGAAAAAGAAAAAAGAAATACCAATTGCAGGAGTAGTTTCCAATTCATATCTTCCTTTTCCTTCTGTCTTCAGTTGTCTAAAATATATCCACTTCCTAAAATAAAAATTTTAATATATTTTAAATGCCATATAACGAGTTTCATTTTTACATTTTAAAGATGTCGAACTCAGAATATGACATCATATAGCTTTTAACAAATATTGACTAGAATTCTTTGAACGCTTAATTTGTGTGGATACTTCAAATATTGACTAGTTTTGTCAATATATATATCATAAAGTAAAACCCCAAGTTTTAGGTCGACTGGATACGAGATATTAATGTTGATTAGAGACAACTTTGGAGTTTCAATAGTCACTGATTGCTTTTTCAATAATTGATTTGAGGGGCCTAGCTCTTTGATTATGTCTATCTTAATGAATGGTGGCAAAAGTATATGGCACATTGATGTAACTCTAGATATACAAATTCAATTACGAGACTAATTTGCAGCTACAATTCATTGAGCCAGCAACTAGACCACTGAGATACACATGTTTCTTTATAATTTGTCGTTTGAGCCCTGCCATGATTTCTTGATATGATCCCTTTCAAATTTTAGAAGTCTCTCAATGCATAGATGAAAACAATATAATGACAAATAACATTAATACCAACAAATAAAAAGCATAATATAATGATGACCCTTCCCTCTTCTACCCCTCACCTAGCTACGTACCTAGAGCCGTTAATATGGGCTTGACCCGTTAGACCAACTCAGACCGTAATTTATTAGGATTGGGCTAAAATTTTTGAAACCCATTTAAAAATAAGGCTTTTAAGCCCGACTCGAGTAAGCCTGACTAAGGCTGGGCTGGGCCGACCCGTGGACCTAATAAAAATATGAATTTAAAATATATGAAATATAAAAATTATATGACACATAAAATATCAAGGAGAGTATCCCAAGCTTAAAGTTCATCATATTAAAAGATCAAAGTCTTAAAACGTTAATTAGTTTTAAAAATTCAATTATTCTTAATATTTAATTAATTAATATTGCATACGAATTGTAGATGTAGATGAAAGTGAAGATATTAAGACAACCTTCTCACAAACGGA
The DNA here is from genome assembly GCA_002018475.1 of Nicotiana obtusifolia. NCBI lineage: Eukaryota > Viridiplantae > Streptophyta > Magnoliopsida > Solanales > Solanaceae > Nicotiana > Nicotiana obtusifolia. The sequence continues at coordinate 221,496 of MCJB01040923.1, read as the reverse complement.
TTCAAATGTATTTGATGAAGATGATGTGTTGGATATCCCATAAGTTTCATGGACGTTCTCTTGAATAGTTTGTTTTGAGTTTTGACTTTTAGTGAATGAAATATGGAGCCTGTTTGGATGGTTTTTTTTTTAAGTGACTTTTTAGCATAAGCCAATAAGTTATGAATTCTAACTTTTGGCTTTTGACTTGTTTTTGTCATTTTAGCTTAAAAACAAGTGCTTAAAAGTATTTTTTTTACTTTATCCGAACACTACAAAATGGCTTAAAAGCACTTAAAACAAGCCAATCCAAATGGGCTCATAGTTTGGTTTTTTACTTTTTTAGTATTTATTGTGATATATTGGAACAGTATAAAAAAATTTTAAATTTTTTGAAATTTTTTCAATAAGATTTTTTTAACTTTTAAATATTTATCTTTTTTTAGGTTAGAACTTAAAGAAAAAATTAAAAATTATATTTTTAAAAATAATGGGCCGGCCCGTGGAGGCCCGCAACCCACATAGGGTTGGGATGAGCTGGCCATTATATGGCCATCAAAATGGTTGGCTAGCCCAGCCCAGACCATCAATTGCTAATGCTCATGTGAGCTGAGCTGGGCTAGCCCGACCTCGCCCATATTGATAGCTCTATACGTACCCAACCTTTCAAATATTTTCAAGATAGAATATAGTTATATAGTGTATTGGGTCAAATATGTCCGGCTGCTCGAGGTGAGTCGAGCCCGGATATAGCTCAAGACCGGGTTGCCTCGGTCCAAAGTCGGCAAGTCGAGCATGAAGTTGGAGCAACCGAAATGGGGTGACCGACGTTGGCCGATGAAAGCATATCTCGTGATAAAGATCAATTTCGAGCGGATGTTTCGTGCATTCCTGATATTTCGGCGGGAGTGGATATCTCAACCGTCATAAACGTTAGGCCACTATTTTAGGGATATCCCATCCCGTAATTAAAGGGATTTTATCTTGTAATTAGAGTTTTACCAATTAAGGAGTCTTTCTTTTACCTATAAGAAGGGTGTCTACCTTCATTGTAAAAAAAACTCAGAACATAAGAAAATACTGAATACGGCTACTGTTCATCAAGCTTTGTCTTCTTTGTCATACTCCTTCATTGAATATTCAGTCACATTGGTGTGGTTATTTTCTTTATCTGTTATATTCCATTTATTTGCATTATATTTTATATTGTATCAAATTGATTCACACATCCTTAGCACTATGAACAAATTCAATTGTTACTCGGATTTAAGGGTAAACATTTTGGCGCCCACCGTGGGGCCGAGGATATTAGTGAATTTTTTGGTACAATTCTCTTTCACGCACTATTTTACGCTTGCTCTTTGCAGAAATTTTTGTTTTTCAGATTACAGCCTAATCATGTCACACTCACTCCCCAACGATAACGAGTTCAACCACCAAAGCGAAAACAATGCTGCGCCCGAAAATGAGGTCCCAATCGATCCCAACTCCCAAATGGCAGTCGACACTGATCAGACCCCCGGCCTATCACACAGCGTTCGGGGGAAAATCACTCAGGGATTCAACATAGTGGAGAAAACGAAATCAGCCTCAAAGTAATATTTGATATGTTGCTAGCCCAGCAAGCAGCGATAGCCCAACTACAAAGCCGCAGCCAGAACCCGGGCAGAGCCGAGGCCGTTCCTCCTCAGGTGGTAGCCGAACAAAATGAGCAGATCGCAGCACAACCGGATGAGAACACTTCAGGGACCAACTCCGGGATTATCAAAATGCTCGAGGAGTTGACTAAGCGGGTTGAAACGGGTGAAAAAAGAATCGAAGCTAACGACAAGAAGGTCGAAACGTACAACTCGAGGGTAGACCAGATACCGGGGCACCACCAGTGTTAAAAGGATTAGACGCTAAAAAGTTTGTGCAAAGGCCTTTCCCGCCCAGCGCCGCTCCAAAACCGATTCCAAAGAAGTTCCGCATGCCCGAAATTCCTAAATATAACGGAACTTCGGATCCAAATGAGCACGTGACAGCTTATACCTGTGCTATAAAGGGGAACGACCTCTAGGACGATGAAATCGAGTCCGTCCTCCTGAAAAAATTTGGAGAAACCCTATCCAAGGGGGCAATGACGTGGTATCACAACTTACCACCAAATTCCATCGACTCTTTTGCCATGCTCGCTGATACCTTCGTCAAAGCCCATGCAGGCGCCATCAAGGTTGAGACGAGGAAGTCAGATTTATTCAAAGTCAGACAACAAGACAGCGAAACGTTAAGGGAATTTGTGTCTCGATTCCAAATGGAGAAAATGGACCTGCCATCGGTTACAGATGACTGGGCCGTGCAAGCCTTCACCCAAGGGCTGAATATCCAAAGTTCTGCGACATCTCGACAACTCAAACATAACTTGATTGAGTACCCGGCTGTCACTTGGGCAGACATCCACAACCAATACCAGTCGAAGATTAGGGTAGAAGATGACCAGATCGGGACTTCATGGGGCTCTCCTTACCCCCATTAGAGCTTTCGATCGACCTCTAAGGGATAACTATCGAGAGCCAAGGGCAAATCGAGACAGACACCGGCCATACCCAGAAGATCGAAGGATTGTGCCGAGGGGGCATAGATCCCCGAAACAGGAAAATAGGTACGATCCCAGTCAAAGGAACAGGAGGCCGTTGCCAAAAAACAACTTCGACAAAACCAGTAACCGCCAAAAAGCGCCTCGATTGTCCGAATACAATTTTAATGTCGATTCGGCAACTCTGGTTTCAGCAATCGGTCGCATCAAGGACACCAGATGGCCAAGGTCGTTACAAACAGACCCCGCCAAGAGGGACCCCAACCTTATATGCAAGTATCATGGCACTCACGGGCATAGAACGGAGGATTGCCGACAGTTAAGAGAAGAAGTAGCCCGGTTGCTCGAAAACGGGCATCTTCGAGAATTTCTGAGCGATCGAGCAAAAAATCACTATGAAAATAGGGACAGGTCAGCAAATCAAGAAGAGCCAAAACATACAATCAACATGATAATCGGGGGAACAGATACGCCTCGAGTACCGGTGCTGAAACGTACCAAAATATCCATTACCCGAGAAAACGTACTCGGGACCACGAAACAGAAGGAACCTTGTATTTTAGAGACAAGGATATCGAAGGTCTCACACAACCTCACAACGATGCATTGGTGATATCGATGTTAATACATGATACTCGAGTGAAGCGCGTACTTATCGACCCCGGGAGTTCAGCCAACATAGTTCGATCATGGGTCGTTGAGCAACTCGGTCTTTCAAACCAGATCATCTTTGAGGTCCGAGTCCTCAACGGCTTCAACATGGCCTCAGAAACAACCAAAGGAGAGATAACACTGATGGTAAATATCGTTGGAACTATTACGGCAACAAAATTTTACGTGATCGAGGGCGATATGAGACATAACGCCTTGCTCGGTAGACCTTGGATACCTGATATCAAAGCCGTACCGTCGACCTTACATCAAATGTTGAAGTTTCCCTTAGCCGAGGGAGTCGTCACCGTCTACGGGGAACAACAGGCGGCAAGGGAAATGTTCGCGGTAGAGGAAGCGGCACCGAAATCTACCATTCCCCAACAGAAGACTAAATAGCAATTAGAAAAGCCGCCTTCGACAGATGAGGGTGAGCAAGATTGGCCTGACGAAGATAGATATGGGATACACCGATCGTTTGTTACTTCGGATGAGTCCGACGCAACCAAATCGACGATCGAGGAGCTCGAACAAGTCTCGATCCGCAGCGACACACCCGATAGAAAGGTATACCTGGGCTCGGGTTTAAACCTCGAGCTCAGGTCCAAATTACTTGCTTTTCTTTCAGCTAATGAAAATTCCTTTGCTTGGTCCCATTTAGACATGACAGGCATACCACTGGAAATTGCGACACACAAGCTGAGTGTTGACCCAAAGTTCCGGCCGGTCAAGCAAAAAAGGAGACCTCAGTCCGAAGTCAAACAGGCCTTCATCAAGGACGAGGTAACTAAACTCTTAAACATAGGATCCATTCGAGAGGTTAAGTACCCTGAATGGCTAGCTAATGTAGTTGTAGTCCCTAAGAAGGGAAACACACTTAGAATGTGTATAGATTATAAGGACCTAAATAAAGCATGCCCCAAAGACTCCTTCCCTTGCCCAACATCGATCGCATGATCGACGCTACTGCTGGCCACGAGACTCTTAGTTTTATCGACGCCTATTCTGGGTACAACCAGATTCAAATGGATAAGGATGACCAAGAAAAAACATCCTTCATCACTAAGTATGGCACTTATTGCTATAATGTGATGCCATTCGGGCTTAAGAATGCAGGGGCAAACATATCAATGCCTAGTAAATAAAATGTTTGAAAAACAGCTAGGTAAAACAATGGAAGTTTATATCGATGACATGCTGGTTAAGTCCCTACGAGCAGAGGACCATTTAAGTCATTTGCAGGAAACGTTCGATGTTCTGAAGAAATACAGCATGAAATTGAATCTAGAAAAATGTGCATTCGGAGTGAGCTCTGGAAAGTTCCTTGGGTTTATGGTCTCCAACCGGGGAATAGAAATCAACCCGGACAAAATTAAAGCCATCGAGGACATAACGATCGTCGACAGCGTCAAGGCCGTGCAGAAATTGACAGGCCGGATTGCAGCTTTGGGCCGATTTATATCGTGATCGTCGGACATGAGCCATCGATTCTTCGATTTACTAAAAAATAAGAACGAGTTTTCATGGGGACCGGAATGCCAGCACGCATTGGATGAACTAAAAAGGTACCTCTCTAGCCCGCCTTTGCTGCATACACCAAAGACGGGCGAACAGTTATATCTTTATCTCGCTGTATCGGAGATAGCAATGAGCGAGGTCCTTGTCCGGAAGAACAAGGTACACAATTTCCTATTTACTACGTTAGTAAGACATTAGGAGAAGCCGAGACCAGGTACCCACACTTAGAAAAACTAGCACTCGCTTTACTGAGTGCATCTAGAAAATTGAAACCATACTTTCAATGTCACCCAATATGTGTGGTGACGACCTACCCCCTCAGAAATGTTATGCATAAACCCGAGTTATCGGGCCGACTGGCCAAATGGGCGATCGAGATCAGCGGGTTCGATATCGAATATCGACCTCGAACCTCGATAAAATCTCAGGTGCTGGCCGATTTTGTTGCCGACTTCATGCCGTCGCTCATCCCCGAAGTCGAGAAAGAGCTCATGATTAAATCAGGGACTCCCTTGGGAGTGTGGACTCTGTTCACAGATGGTGCCTCAAATTCGAAGGGGTCAGGGCTTGGCATCGTACTCAAGCCTCCGACCGGAAACACGATTAGACAGTCCATTAAGACTATAAAACTGACTAACAATGAAGCCGAATATGAGGCTATGATTGCAGGTCTAGAATTGGCCAAGAACCTTGGAGCAGAAGTAATCGAGGCCAAATGCGACTCTCTCCTTGTAGTCAACCAAGTGAATGGAATGTTCGAAGTCAAAGAGGGGCGTATGCAAAGGTATGTGGATAAACTTCAGGTCACCTTACACAAGTTCAAGGAATGGACCCTTCAGCACATACCTCGAGAGCAAAACAGCGAAGCCAATGCCCTCGCCAACCTAGGCTCGTCGGTCGAAGACGAAGAGATCGATTCTGAAAAGGTCGTGCAGTTATTAAGATCGGTGGTGGAGGAAGGTCATGCCGAGATCAACTCCACAAGTCTGACCTGGGATAGGAGAAACAAATACATAGAATATTTCAAATCAGGTAAATTGCCACCCGATCCCAAAGAATCGAGAGCATTACGTACAAAGGCGGCTCGATTTTGCTTGGATGATGATGGAACTCTATAAAGAAGGACCTTCGGAGGACCTCTAGCTATATGTCTCGGACCGGGGGACACCGAGTACATCTTGAAAGAAATACACGAAGGAGCTTGTGGCAATCATTCAGGCTCTAATTTTCTAGTTCGGAAGGTGATTCGGGCCGGCTACTACTGGAACGATATGGAGAAGGACGCCAGGGAATTTGTACGCGAATGCAGTAGGTGCCAAAGACACGCACCGATCATCCACCAACCGGCTGAGACATTACATTCAGTCATATCGCCATGGCCATTTTTGAAGTGGGGGGTGGATATAGTAGGTCCCCTCCCTCGAGCACCAGGTAAAGCTCAATTTATCTTTTTTATGACTGACTATTTTTCTAAGTGGGTGGAAGCACAGGCTTACGAGAAGGTCAGAGAAAAAGAGGTGATCGACTTCATATGGGACCATATCATCTGCCGATTCGGGATGCCTTCTGAAATCGTATGTGATAATAGAAAACAATTCATTGGCAGCAAGGTAACAAAATTTTTCGAAGACAACAAAATCAAAAGGATATAGTCGACTCCGTATCACCCCAGCGGCAACGGTCAAGCGGAATCGACCAACAAAACAATAATTCAAAACCTGAAGAAAAGGTTAGTTGACGCTAAAGGAAGATGGAGGGAAATGCTACCCGAAGTCTTATGGGCATATTGAACGACCGAAAAAACTAGTACCGGAGCCACTCCATTTTCCTTAGTATATGGCACCGAAGCGTTGATACCGGTCGAGGTAGGCGAACCTAGCATCAGGTTTCAACACGCAACCGAAGAATCTAACCAAGAAGCTATGAATACTAACCTGGAACTCTTAGATGAAAGAAGAGACGCTGCTTTAGTTCGAATGGCAGCTCAGAAACAAAAAATCGAGAGGTATTATAATCGGAGAACTCGTCTTCGATATTTCAGTACGGGGGACTTGGTACTCAAAAGGATCACGCCTAATACTCGGGACCCCAACGAAGGGAAATTGGGGCCGAACTGGGAAGGTCCCGATACTGTATTGAAGGTCACCGGAAAGGGCTCTTATAAGCTCGGGACCTTGGATGGTAAGCAGCTACCGAGTAACTGGAATGTGAGCCACTTGAAGAGATACTATTGTTAAGGTAATTTACTCCACCTTTTTTACTTTCTTTTTACTTCATCTATTGGTACTAACACATGCAGGATAGATAGATATCAAGCGAGTCAGCACAAAGTATTAGGACTGAAAGCACGCGTTGCACTCTTTTTCCCTTCGACCGGTTTTGTCCCAAATTGGGTTTTACGGCAAGGTTTTTAATGAGGCAACCATATGCCGTGCTAACATAGATCAATCATTTTCACAAGTTTTGTATTAAACTATAGCGATGTTCGTTTGTTTACTTCGATCTCGAAGGGGCCAAATAAAGATCGCTAGGAATTGATGTAAGGGTCAAACGGTCAGAAGAGCCGTACCCAAGTAGATCGATCTGATTCCCCTCCATCAAACGAAGATGTACAAGTACATGAATATTAACGAAATCGTTTGGTACCTACATTATATTCTCAAGCCCAAGGGCTTTTACAATTATCTTTGCCTTATCAATAACTGAGATTGTCAAAAATGCATCAATCCCAAAGGGGAATAAGACCTGACAAGGCAAACCCCGAAGCCGACTAATTGGGCCAAGGAAAACTTATATAACGCAAAGGGAACTGAGATCGATCTGGGTAATCCCAATTTATGAAAAACCAAGGTCGAATCAAATTAAACCGATCGAAGTTTGGAAAAGGTACAACTTCGAATATCCGAAATAAGGCTAAAGCCGAATCATATTGAAAGGGATCTAAATTTTGCCGAGGCATGATCCCGATTCGCATACCAAAAAGCATAGCTTAATGGTCGAAAATAGAGCGAGTACAGCTCACTTTAAATACTCAAAAAGGCTAAGGCCGAACTAATTATTAATCGATCCAATCGGACGCAACTTATAATTCTAGCCAAGGCTAGAAATAGCGAAATATGAGAATCAAGAAACCAAGTCGAGACGAAACAAAAGATGTTTTATATACACAATGGAACTTCTATACATGTTCGAATTACGAAACATCAAGACAACATCAAAATAAGCATCAAAATGACGTCAGTCCGATCCATCTTCAAATTCTTCAAGAAAGGTTCGTCTCCTCATTTCATCCTCTATCTTTGCTGCCTCAGCAACGTCGGAAGACAGATCGAGACCACGGGCTTGAAGCTCCTCAAGAACGGAAAGGCGAGTTTGGCATTAAGTGTACTCAATCAGCGCCTTCGATTGCTCATGAGCGACCTCGGCATCGGCTCTATACTGAGCTATCAAGTCTTCAGCTTTGGCCTTGGTGGTGGCAATCTCCGATTTCGCTTCCTGTAGCTGGTTGGTCAGAGCCGCCCGATCTTGGGTAAGCGATTCAACTTGGAGCCGTAGAGATACATTGTCTTGGATCAGAGCTCCGGTTTTCTCCTGCGTTTCCAAGGCCTGTTCTCTTAGTCGATCTTGGAGAGCCTCTTTCTCCGCGGTTAAAGTCTCAACCATGGCTCTCCACCCACTCGTTTTGGCTTGGGCCTTGTTCAGCTCAAACAGGAGTCGATCCAACCGGTTGGTCAATGCTAGTGGCATGCTCTTTCCTTACAAAATTTAATTCAACCCGGAGACTCGACATCTGATTCTCGAGCCGCTGACGCCGATCCCTTTCTTGTACCATTCCTTCTTTGATTCGAAGGAACATTTCGTGATAAAGCACCGAAGACTGTGGGAAATTCGAATTAAAAACTGTCAGTGCGGGTTTGGAATCAAAACATTGAGCATAGTTTAAAACAAACAAGAAAGTGTACCCTGTTCGATGCTTGTTGAGCTTCATCGAATAAGCAAGCCTAATCCACAGCATTCTCTGCAGCCCGGTCTTCAGTCACCAAGCTGTGGAGATAGCTAGCTACACCTATCGGCGGACCTAATGCTCGGGCGTCCTCGGGGACGGTGAAGGTTATTACCCTCCTCCGATAAGGGTTCGAGCTTGGAGCGGAGAATTTATCGATCAATTTGATACCTGCCGATACCCCACTTGTCTCGGCTGGGGGACTCCTTCTGGGAACTTCGAGGCCGAAAGTATCAGCCGACGGTACCCCGTCAAAAAATTCTTCGAAGGTCCCTGCTGTGACCGGCACCTTGCTCGACGTGTGTATCCTCGCATCTTGGGCATCCTTCAAAGTTGTCTCTGAAAAAGAAGGTGAATGCACCATCTCTGGGATATCCGAGGATCTTTGTGCCACCGCCTCTAGGTTGGCCCGGTCCCCGGTCTTTGTTCCCGTTTCCATATTCTCTCCTTGGGAAGCACCGATCTCTTCCACGCTCGGCTCGGGGACTTCCCGAGGGGATTCGTCGTGTAAAGTTTCGGGGCTCTTTTCCCCCTCAGAGTCCTTGCTCAATTGAATGGAAGGGTCGGTGACTGTGACCTTACGGGCCAACATCTTCTTCCTACCCTTCTTCCTTTCGGGTTCGGCATGGTCGGGAGCCTTTTTTCTCTTTTTTCCTCCTTCTTTTCCTGATGTGGGAGGGGGCGAGGAACTGCCCCACCAGTACTAGCAGACCTCAGCTCGGCATCCTTCGAGAGACCTGCAAAATAAATTTTCAAAAGACTAAGTGTTGGAATCGATTGTCTTGGAATATATGAACGTCACTGAAGCTCACCATGATTCTTGGCCTCCCAAAGGCCTTTCGATATCTCTCTCCAGGCCCGTTCAGAATAGGACCTTTGGGCCACGACCTTCCTGACCCACTCCTCTAAATCCTAAATTGCGGCCGGTGCCTGGGAAACGGCTGCACATCATAATACATCGGTTAAGCAATGGAGGGTAATAATAATAGATCTTATACAAAGAGGCACTCACGTTTCATGTTCCACTTTTCAGGGAACGGCATATTATCAGCGGGGATCAGGTCAGAGGTCTTGATTCGGACATATCGACTTATTCAGCCCCGGTCCCTATCTTCATAAATGCTCGAGAACGGAGCCTTACTGGCCCGGCGAGCAAGTTTAATCAGCCCCCCTCGGAACATTCGGGGACTGTACAATCGAAGCAGATGGTCGATGGTAAAAGGATGCCCCCCTTCGACCTTATCCATAAAAACAACGGAAAAGGTAAACTATGCGCCACACAGAAGGGTGGACTTGACCTAGAGTGACATTATATCTCCTACAAAACTCGATAATTATGGGGTCTATGGGTCCTAATGTGAACGGATAAGTATATACACTAAGATATCCCTCCACATGTGTGGTAATGGCTTCATTCGGGGAAGGGATTATTATGTCCTTATCGGCCCAGTGGCACTCAGCCTTCACCCTTTCAAGATGTTTTTGGGTGATCGAGCTGATGTATTCCGAGACCGGTTCGCCTCGGCCAGGCACCGGGGAAGGCTTCTTGACTTTGAAGTCGGAGCCTATGAAGCACCCTACTGGTATGAAGGCCTTTAATGGAGGTTCCTTGGAGGGTTCCTCAGTACGAATAGGCTCAACCTCTTCAACATGCTGAACAGGGGAAGGATGTTGTTTCTAAGGAACTGATTTGGAAGTTTTGGCCATAACGATTAAAGTAGCATAAGCGAGAAGCAAAGGAGAAGAGAGGTTTTCTGGTAAAAAAGATTAGAGGTTTTCTAGTAAAGAAGATTAGAGGTTTTCTGGTGAAGAAGACTAGAAGAGACAAACTGCTTAGCAACGTAAAAATAAAGAAGCAAACTCAAAAAAGGGGGGAAGTATTTATACTTTCCCAAAAAGTGGCGGTACAGAACACGAGGTGATTAAACATTAAATGCACGCATTAAATGCACGCAGAAGGTACAGGGCTCTGCAGACGAGACAGGTAATGATTTCTTGTGTCGACGGTCATGTGCGTCACGACACTGCCATCACATAAAGGGTTCTATTTAAGGTTGATCGGTTTGATGACTCTGACTTCGTGGCACGCTCGATGGTTGTATTGATTACTTAGCCAAAGAATTTGAAGAATGACGGTTCATATCGTTTTTTGTCCTTACTCTCCAATAAACGAGGGGACTATCTGTATTGTGTCAAATATGTCCGGCTGCTCGAGGTGAGTCGAGCTCGGATATAGCTCAAGACCGGGTTGCCTCGGTCCAAAGTCGGCAAGTTGAGCATGAAGTTGAAGCAACCGAAACGGGGTGACCGACGTTGGCCGATGAAAGCATATCTCGTGATAAAGATCAATTTCGAGCGGATGTTTCGTGCATTCCTGATATTTCGGCAGGAGTGGATATCTCAACCGTCATAAAAGTTAGGCCACTATTTTAGGGATATCCCATCCCGTATTTAAAGGGATTTTATCTTGTAATTAGAGTTTTACCAATTAAGGAGTCTTTCTTTTACCTATAAGAAGGGTACTTCATTGTAAAAAAAACTCAGAACATAAGAAAATACTGAATACGGCTACTGTTCATCAAGCTTTGTCTTCTTTGTCATACTCCTTCATTGAATATTCAGTCACATTGGTATGGTTATTTCCTTTATATGTTATACTCCATTTATTTGCATTATATTTTACATTGTATCAAATTGATTCACACATCCTTAGCACTACGAACAAATTCAATTGTTACTCGGATTTAAGGGTAAACATATAGGTAAAAGAGTCACTAAAATATAACAGATTATGACGCCATAATTTCAAAAGCACAATAAATTTATGAACAAACTTTAGAAGCTGAATTCACTCCTCTCTTTGCAATCAATAGTATTAGTAGCCTTTGGTTTCGTGCACGAACCCTTATTAGCACTCGTTATGATAGCTAGTAACTAATGATATATATCTTATTAAATTTTAAATAAATTTTACATCCGCCTCCGCACAGAAACAAGGAGGAAAAGGCAGCAAGAGACCAACCTCGTCGACAAGGATATCTTGGGAACACTGCGAGACTAACGATTCAATCTTAATTGTCCATACATTTCTCTATATATCCATGCCTTTGATAAGACGTGCTCCTGCTTTACCAAAATAATGAACTTATTTTCCCAGCTAACTTTCCAGACTGGGAAAGCTACCAGACAACAAGAAAAAACACTTTTTTTTCTTTTTTTCTTTTAGGAAACTTGAGAATCTGCCTTTATATATATGTCGAAAAAAAGAAAAAGAAATAGGAAGTCGACAGAATTCTTTTTGGGAGACGAATAATGCTGAGAGCTGCCTGTGTATACATGATCTTTTAGAGATCTTGCATGTGGGCTGTTCATTGGCTAGCAAATGGGGTCAATTTTTCAAATATAACATGTATCCACACATACTTGAAGGAAATCAGACCACAAAAATATTCTTTTTACACCAATAAACAACAAAATCAGGGAGCAAACAAAAATTTAAAAGAAAAAAAATTTTGATTTACATTCAACCCTGCTTCTAGGCCAATTCTTCTTTTAAAAATTTTACCTCTAAGGTATTGATTTCTTTTCACCTTTCTTAAGGCAGAGTTATTTGATACCTTTATTTGTTAGAGTTAGCACGTTGAAAAAAAAATTAAAATATACACAAGTTAACTCGAATACCGTGAAAAATTAAAAGGGTTTACTCCACCTTTTAATACGTAATTTCTTGGCCGTCTACGTGTAAGCATAAAATCATTGACAAAGATAGAAGTTAGGAGATGAGAATAGTCAATTTACTCCGTACAGCGCAATTGGTACAACCGAAGTACTAACATCTCTTTTAGAGCTTTTATTAATATTTATATAATGAAATTACACTCCAAAAGGAACTAACTATTGCTTTCAGCAAGGACACGCCATCTTATAACTTTCGTGTCATTCTAAAATAATATCAATGCAAATCCCAACAGAAGGTTCATGAACCACCTTTGGGATTCTTATAGCCTGTTTGGCCCTGCAAAAATCTAACTTATTTTGGAAACTACGTTTATAAAAGTATTTTTGGCTAAAAGTGAATTGTGTTTGGTTAATCAATTTAAAAAGTATTTTTGAATAATAATTAGTATTTGGTCAAGTTTTTAAAAACTGCTTCTAAGTATATTTTTCTCAAAATTGCTTTTAATAAAGTGCTTTTGGAAAGAAGTTATTTTTTTTTTACTTCTCTCTGCATCTAATCGAAAGTACTTTTTTTTCTTCTAAAAACTTGGCCAAATACTTTAACTTTAAAAAAAAACTATGCTTCTGACACGCGTACATTTATTATTATTTAAAAGAAGAAAATTGCAGTAAACTGAATAGTCCACGAATTAGTGTATTTATGGTAAATCATTACAACATCAAACCCATTATGTCACAAAATTAAAATAAAAACAAACATCTCCCACATATACTATGATTGTACGCATTAGCAAATTAAACTTGCATGTAAAAGAATAAAATCTAAATATAAATTTGTCAAGATAAGTGTAAGACATTTTTATATCTATAGTTTTTTGCAATTTTCTTCTTTTTCCTTCTATGGGTCTTGTAGAAGGAAAATCACAAGGATTCCTCAAAATGGGAAAGGAAAAAAAAAGTAAAGGAAAAGAAATAAGTCTCAAAGGAGAATAATACGGTAGGTCATCTTATTTTTGAGTCAATTATACTTTTCAAACATACCACTGAAATGATTAATTAGTTTACTCCTCTCCTTCCATGTGGCTTTTCTGGTTTCCTAAGCTGGACTGTCTATCTTGGCCCATGAGTGTAGATCTAGAGGCAATTTAGTCGAAATAGTAACAGGTAGCTAGCTACTTTAAAAGACTGCTATTTAAAAATTCATCAATATATTTTAAATTTCAGTCAGTTAAAATTTTTCAAAGAAAAAATATCCTGAAATATTCTGATATTAAAATTTCTAATTCTAATATTCAGGAAAAAAAATATTGGTTAATCTCTAAGAGTTTGTTTGGCCAAGCTTTTCGGAGGCCAAAAGTATTTTTTTTTTTTGTCAAAAAAGTACTTTTTAAAAAATTTAATGTGTTTGGCCAAAATAAAAAAGTACTTTTGACCAAATGCAGAAGCAGTTTTTCTGCTTTTGGGAAGAAGCAGAAAATTCTAGCTTCTTCCAAGAAGCAGAAGTAGAAAATTAATTTATTCAAAACAAAACTATCCTAACCATAAATTTATATTTTCCAAATTATCCTTTATATTTTTTTTCCATATATATATATATATATATATTGCCCCTACTTTAATGCGTTAGCAGTGTGAGGTAATAAAAATATCGAGCCATCTTCAGTTTGAATGGTAAAGATGAGAAATTTACTAATATCGATTGCTAAAAAATAAATAAATAAAATAAACTATTTTCTTATGTACAAGCGGTATTATTTAAATTAATCTCCAAATTTATTTTACTTCTGTACTTCCGATCCTAATAACTTTCGTTTCAAAATCCTTTATCTCCAAGAGATTTCTACCTCTTTTCCTTCTAACACCTCCTATCACAGCTGTAGGCAAAAATAAATTCAGAAAATAGTAGTCCTAATACAAAAAATGGTGAACAATTTTAATTGACACCCATTGTAAGAGAGTATAATTCTTTTGAAATTATAAGGTGTTTCTTTATAACCGTTTGAAGTACTACAACGACTTTATGTTGAACTTTTCTTTTATATATATATATATATATATATATATATATATATATATATATACATATATATATATATATACATATATATATATATATACATACATACATATGTCTCTGTGTGTGTGTGTGTATTTGATATCTTCAACTTTTAAAATAATGATAAAAATTATTTAAAAAAAAACTATTAAAAACTAATGAAAAGACAAAACGAATTTGAAAGATTCATGTATCTTATATATATATAAAAGATACATGAATCTTTCAATTCGTTTATTGTCTTTTCATTGGTTTTTGCTTCTTCTTGAATAGTTTTTTTTTTTTTTATTTCTACTATTATTTTAAAAATTAAAGATATCAAATACATGAATCATCTTGTAACTTTTCAATTTCTTTTTTGATTTTTCTTGTTTTTGATATTTTCTTTGACTAATCTTATTTTTTTTATTTCTCTAAATTAATAAGTCTCCTAGAATTCTCCCAATAACTTTAATAGATTCATCTCCTTGAATACTTTATGCAAAATAAGGAGTCTTATCTATTACTATAAATAGACTTCTTCTCATTTTTTCTTGTGCAGATTCTTCTGCTTTGTCTCTTATTTCTCTTTAAAATAACAAACTAACAACCAGTACAAGTACTTTTTTCATAAGGTATGTTTTTTTTTTTGTAATGTACCAATTTATTATACGCAATGTCTAGTATGTACTTTTATTTTTATTCTTTTTTAACGTGCTTGCTTGTAACAATGATAACACTGATTTCTAATAATATGAATGATAGTTGAAATATTTTTCCCTTGATGCTCTTATTTTTTGTATCTTTCTCTTCTTCTTTTTTAGTTCTCTATTTGTTTAATATTATTATTAACCACATGTTCTTAATGCATGAAAGAAAATGAGCAAGAAAATAACAACTCTGAGAAGGCTAAATGGGATGCAGAAACTACACAACTATTTTTAAATATATGTGTGGAAGAAATTTTAGCAGGAAATCATCCTGGAACTCACTTCAGTAGATTAGGATGGTCTAATATGGTGCAAAAGTTTAATGACAAAACTGGAAGAAACTATTATAAAGTTAAGTTGAAAAACAAATGGGACAGCCTCAAAGGTACATGGAAAGAATGGATACTTTAGTTGGAAAAGAGACTGGTTTAGGATAGGATCCCAATAAAAAAATAATTCAAGCGAGTGCGGATTGGTGAAATAGGAAAATAAAGGTACTTGTAATTATACTACGTAATTTTCACTTAACATAATTTTATTTATTTATTTATTTTGCTTTGGTATTCTAAATTTTCTTGTTCTTCTTCACATTTGCAGGAAAATCCAAATGTAGAGAAATTTAAAGAGAAAGGTTTACAATATCGACAACTGATGGAATACTATTTTAAGAATGTTGTTGCAACCGGTGAACATGCGTGGGTACCGTCATCTGGAGTGTTACCAGATGGTATACAAGGAAGCAATTGGTTTCAACCAGAACAATCATTTGAGTTTGGAATTCTTGTAGACAACGAAGAGCTTGGGAATATTGATGGCATAGAAAAGAACACGGAAAAGGGATTCGAACAAACTAATCCAGAAGAATCGAATGTGATTGAAAAAGTGCGTGGTAGTGAGAGTGGAGAGAGAAGAAAAAGAAAAGCATCAACTGCTATAAATGAAAAGGAGAAAAATAAATTCAATACCAGTCTAAGAATTACATCATCAATAAAGAAAATTGCTGAAGCAATACAATCACGCTCTTCAATGAATATGGGGCCAAAAACTCTTCACCTAGTATTAAGTATGTAATTGGTGTTGTTCGTAATTTACTCGGTATGATTGTTGGTAGCGATTTATGGTGGAAAGCAAGTGTGCTACTAGTCAAGCAACCAATGAGAGAAATATTTTTAGCACAAGAAGATCCAGAGTTACAATTGCAGTGGTTGGAAAAGATGTCTGAGCTTCAAAAAGAATAAATTTAATTATATTACCTATTATTATCTGCATTTTATTTTTTCTAGTTATGCTTTATGGTTATTGGAATCTATATTTGACTTTTATTCAATTTACTATTATTTATTTTGAAATATTAGAATTTTATGTCGTTGTACTTAGGTGATTTTTGATTTTATTTTTATAATAAGTATATAGATTGTTATTCAAGTAATTTTATTTTATTCTTTTTCTTACAGATATGTCATTCACCGTAAATAATGATGAGCATGTTGACGAAGTTCTTATAAATGAAGTAGATGACGACGATGATGTACTTGATTTGGTAATTTTCAGTGTAACTCTCGCATCGGAATATTATTTAAAATTTTGTCCAAAAACTCCATGCAGAACTTCTCCTCATACAGGATTTTATTTCATCAAGGAGATACTTGAAGGGCATGATAAGAGATATTATGAGATGTTTAGGATGGAAAAACATATGTTTCTTGACTTATGCAAAACATTAAATGAACAATATGATTTGAAAGCAACAAGAAAAATGGTCATAAAGGAGATGGTTGCTATATTTTTACTGGTGGTGGGACATGGTGTAGGGAATTGAATGATTCAAGAACGATTCCAACACATTGGAGAGACCGTTAGCAGACCATTTCATCATGTTTTAATAGTATCTTTAAAATTGGCTATGGATATTGTTAAGCCAAAAGATCCAACCTTTTCTGATAAAAATCCTAAAGTAAGAGAAGATGATAGGTATTGGCCTTATTTTAAAAATTGCATTGGAGCTATAGATGGCACACACGTGCCTTGTATTATTCGCTCTAAGGAACAAATCAAATACATTGGTTGAAAAGGCTTCACTTCACAAAACATAATGGTTGTATGTGATTGGGACATGTGCTTCACATTTGTATGGCCTGGGTGGGAAGGTACTGCACGTGATACTAGAATATTTGATCAGGCATTTAGAAAGCAAAACCTTAACTTTCCTCATACTCCATCAAGTAAGCAACACTAATACTATGCCTTGTGTTGGTTTAATATGTAGATTTTATTTTTATTCATCTTAATTAACTCTTTTTTACTTGGTGTAGGCAAATATTATTTAGTTGATTCAGGCTATCCAACAACGATGGGTTATTTAGGACCGTATAAGGGTGAGCGATATCCTCTCCCGGATTTCAAGCGCAACTCTAGTTTAAGAAATCCAAATGAAACATTCAATTTTTTTCACTCCAGTCCTCGATGTACAATTGAAAGAACATTTGGAGTCTGAAAAAATAGGTTTTCTATTTTACGCTCAATGCCATCTTTCAAGTTTGACACTCAGATTCATCTTGTTACAACTACCATGTCTATACATAATGTCATCCGACGACGATCTTCTACTGATAAGGAATTCAACTATTATACTAATGAAGACATTACTGTAGAGATTGAGGAAGGAGATGGGCTTTCTGGTATTCCTTTAGAAATGCAAGACAAGTCTTTTACTATTATGGAGGCGTTTCGTGATAGAATTAGAGATGAAATTATTGAGAAATATTATCATGTGTGAGTGACTTTGCTTATTATTTCATGGTGTAAATAACAAGTAATTATACTAGATAATATTATTGCTTTGGTGTAACTATATATATTACAATGATTTTATTTAGTATGTATGTTTACTTTATGTTTATATTTTAATTAAGTTAAATAAAAAATAATAACATTCTATAATAATAAATATTAAAATTTATTTTTCTTTTTAAAATAATTATAAAAATTTGGTACTATCCTTTTTGATAATTTTGATACTCAAAAGTACTTTTTATAAAGATTGGCCAAACACAATTTGTTCATTAAATATTATAAAAAGTACATCTTAAATAAATTATTATTTTTCAAAAGTACTTTTGAAAAAGATACTTTTAAAATAAATAAATTTTGATAGCTTGACCAAACAGGCTCTAAATAGGGTTTTGTGCACTTTTGAGTATTTGAGCGCTTCCCCCGATAATTTCTCACAACTGGACAACAATAGATTTCAAACAGATCACAAATTGATAGTCTCTATATTTATTTTTGTAACAATGACTCAATATGTTTTTGCCACATCTCATTTTTTCGAAGAATTGGAAGTTTTTCATTTAAAGTCATATTATTCAAAATAAAATTATTTATTTAGTTAGAGTAGGCACTTCAAATAATTTTGTGATGTTTCAACTCATCAATTTATTTAAATTTCAAATCGAAAAAATTAACCCTATTTTACAATTCACGAAACACA
The DNA here is from genome assembly GCA_002018475.1 of Nicotiana obtusifolia. Classification (NCBI taxonomy): domain Eukaryota; kingdom Viridiplantae; phylum Streptophyta; class Magnoliopsida; order Solanales; family Solanaceae; genus Nicotiana; species Nicotiana obtusifolia. Next base: position 202,857 of record MCJB01040923.1, on the reverse strand, counting down.
AAAGACCGAATAAGAACTTATGTTAATTCGAAAAAAGGTGTGAAGCATACCCGAATTTCGTAATTTTAGCACGATCTCTTTTAATCATACCTAACTTGGTTAATTATTTAATTACGCATTTAAAAACCCGTATGTATTTTACCTTTTACCGCTTTTAATTATAGCATCAAGAATTTATCTTTGAAACTTATCACATGTGCATAAATCCGTTTATTCAGTGCGCTAAAATCATATCACGCGCACAATTAATCACGCTTTATTAATTAAAATTATTTTTTAACAAAGTCCCGCTAACACATTAAAGCATTCCAACGAATCTTCAAAGCTGTTGATTAATTTCCACGTTTGGGATTTCATGTGGAGATCAGAGATTATGAAATTGTTTTGTAGCTGAGTTGCAATGGGTTCTACGAAATAATACATATGGACTTTCACGAGATTGAAGAATTGCTTGGTATTAATTGACTCAGTGAGTGAAGGGACAGAAATAATACTAAAAGAGTTGATTCGTAGTTTAGGGGGCTTATTTCGGGCTTTTATTCATACTTGCCTAATACTAGATAGTCAATAATCGATCAAATGACGGTTCTGGTTGTGTTTGGTTAATAGCCCATATCAAAACTTCCAACTAGTCTACGTGGGCCGAAATTGTGAGATTGCTGGCTTCTAGTGGCTCGAAGTTGAGCCCAGATACACACGAGAGCTCAAAAATCCTCACAACTCCAAGCTGCTGATAAACCTCACCCAGGTCCAGTAGCTACGGAGCAATCAATTCGATATTCATACACCAGGAACAATAAAAATTAATTACAGACAAATTCAAATACTAACCCATGATCATTCAAATTTACACCACAATAGTAAAATCATATCCAAGTTTTCGATACACTAACAATCACTTCTATGCACTAAACTTTTCATTCCTGGAATTAAATCATGTTACAACAAATAGAATTCAAACAGGTGGCAGACACTCCTCGTGCTTTTAATTCCAACTTGAATTCATCACTTAATCTTCAAATTAAAAGAAAGCAGTAGTAGACAGTCTCGAATCCAGTTCTTCATAAGTGGTCTAAGAGCTTACAGCCTCCACTAAAATAAAAGCACTGATCCTCAAATTGCTAAATCATTTTATGTTAAATCAAACACATGTCAACTTGGATATGACTACAGGTAAACTTCCATTTCAACTTAAACACAAAGATATCATCACAGACCGACTAGATTTGAATAATTTTTATCTAAAATAAATTGTATGAAAGGAAATAATGAATCTGGACACTCATGGAACTATGAAGGATCAACAGTGATTTCAACTTTAAGAAACTAAAAAAAAAAACTAATTCAGTATCATCAACAGAATTCAAGGAATGCATTTCAATTTCCTTACTAAGATAAGCTATATCATCGTAAACTCCAATACATTAAGGGATTATCGGAGCAGTAAATGGATTACCTCAAAACAGGACAAGGAAAAGAGATTTGGACCAAACAAAAGCCAGAAAATTAAGGATGGAGCTCAGCAGCTTATCATGGCAGAAAACATTCAATCAAACACATAAATGACTAAGCTACTTCAAAGAACATTTATTGAACATATAGTCAACCCATGGTTGCAAGTTTGATGATATTATATCATTCAAGTACTGTTACATCAAAGCAGTGTAAAGTACCTTAACAGCAGCAAGAGCAACAAGGAAGAAAGAAAATAAATCTCTGATGTTGCGGAGTGCAGCTAGAAATTAGATTCAACCTGCAGCTTGACAACACATCAGCAAATAGCAGAAATTGAAGCTAAACTAAACTTTTAAAAACCCAGAAAGATGAAGCCAAACAGCAGCAAATGAAGCAGACTGAGAAGATTTTTTTTTAGTTTCTGATCTTTTTCTGAATTTTGAAGGCTGGAATTCCAGAATTTTGTGTGAAAAATGAGAGTAAAGATGATATCTCTGAAAAATGCAGGAATTAGTGTATTCTCTGAAAAATCTTGAAATCCCGTCCCCTAAATCTGTGAGAGAGCTCCCTTTTATAGCAAAAAGAGGGAATAAATCCAGAGAATCTGTCAGCTGTGATTATGGGAAGAAAGCATCCTTTTTAACAGATTTTGGACAGCTGTCCTTTTCAGATATTCTTTCCTTTCTTTTTAATCCCTTTTACTTTCAGTATTCCCCTTTTTCAGCCCCAAATTCCATGACCTCCCCCTTTCTTTATCATTTTATTGCTATTAGGTCCCTTTCTTATCCTCTAGAACCTTCTGAATCAGTAACAGAATGAGATTCCCTCAGGTTTAATTCCTAAAGTGCCCTCTAAATATCCTGTTAATTGTCAATCGTCAGCACCCTAAGCGTAAGTCAAATAGCTTTTATTATCAAGCATTAATCTAAACTAAAGAAAACAAAATCAAAAACAAAATAAAAATTAGCAAGATCAGAAAAACTCAGCAAAAAGACTGAATTATCGAACACCCATTATGTGACCTAACAAACATGCATATTCATTACCGAAACAATTAAACTGTATATGAAGTCCTAAAGTATTGAAATTAGGAAGCTAATTAACAATCTTTATTTCTATTTTTTGACAAAGATGAGGGAAGGGGAGATAAACAAGAGGACACAAACTGAAACTAAAAAGAAACATGATGAGAATTATACCTGCTGGAACTAAATGATCGGATAAAACAAATTGGAAGAAAACTGGCCGACCAAGAAGATTCGAACGGATTCTGGTGGCTTCGAAATGAATCGAAACTAACGTAGATCGATTGCTCTAGTTAAGAGCAATCGATTCACATGAGTTTCAAGCCAAAACGCATAGTAAATCATTAAGAAACAGAGAGGGGACAAAACTCAGTTTTTCTGGAATTTTAGATCTATTATTGGGTGAGTTCTTGTGGGTTTCGAAGGCTAAGATTAAGGTATTAGGAATGATTAAAGGATGCGGATCATCTGGTGAAATTTTGGGTTGATAGGCGGTGAACCGCCGGCGTAGACGATTTCCGGTGGGTGGTTGGCGGCTGAGGGTGAGAGGGTGAGAGAGATGATGAAATGGGAGGGGACAGTCTTATTTGGATAGGAGATCAGTTCTGAACCGTTAGATTGTGGAAGATGAACGGCTGGGATTGATAGGGTAAAAATGGTGTCGCTTGGGTTATAGGGGACCTGGACCGGGCAGATGTGTTGGGCTGGGGCGAATTTTGAAACGTAACTGGGCTGATGCAAATGCCTTAGCCCAGTTATAATGAAGAAACAAACAGCCCCTTTTCCTTCCCTCTTGTATTTTCAATTTTAACCATTTTATTTAACATGCCCTAATTCAAACTAATTTGTAAAATTAACCTACCTACCTATTTTAATCTAATAATTTGACTATTTAATTAACTAAAAAATGCATGTAAAGTGAATATTGAATTTTTTATACATATATTTTTATGTATTAGCTATGTGTTTAATGATGTAATTAGATCCTAAAAATGCAATTAAAGACTTAAATGCTATGAAATAAAGATTTAAGCCCTTTTATGTTTTTTATAATTTTAAGATATTAAAAATGCACAAAAATGCAAAGAAATGCAAACAAACAAATAAAAAAAAAATTCTATAAAATCAAAGACAACTAGAAAAATTATTTTTGTGGATTTTGTAGGAATATTTTTCGTAGTGCAAAAATTATATGCTCACAGTTTTCACACGACTTTACACCACCACATAAATTAACAAGCAATCCTACAAGGAAAATTTACAGTATCAGCAAGTGTGATGGATCTAACTATAAGCTCCTACACGGGAGTTAATAAGAGAGGTTGATTAGCAAAATATTTAGCTAATTGAAGATTGCAGCCGCTATATATACTCGAAATGAAAGTTGAAAGATGCAAGATTGTCATTAATGAAAGTTGAACAACTAATCTCAGCAGCTGTTAACTCTGATATCTTCTCAATGATAGAAGCGTACTAACAAGAGAGAGGAAGGATTAAAAAGAATACATTAAAAGAATACATTAACATGTACGTTTGTTAGCTAAACTTTTGCTACGTATTCCATATTCTATAACTAATTTACTCATCTTGGCTGCCAATTCCCTAAGTCAAACACTAGATTGATAAGGGTGGCAAAATCAACTTTTTAATAATCTGCTAAATCCATCAAAATTTAAACAGGTTAAGCGATGACTTGTTTATTAATTTGATCTAACGCGTTAAGCTCAGAAATGACCACCACATTAAAACAAGTCAAACTAGTAAAATCAAAATCGAAATTTCAAAATAAATTATATAGTAGGAATAATGTAAACTAATAACTTAAGAAATATATATATATATATATATATATTATTTATAAAAATTTCCCGAAGAGATTATATTCAATAAGTCAAAAGGAACAAATATATTAATTTATTTATCTCGACTCAATTTGGACAACTTGAAGATATTGGACGAGCCATATTTCATGGGCTAATTTTGCCATTCTTATTTGAAAAATTAATCCAAATAGCCGTTCGTCCAATCGTTTAAATCACAAATAGTCAGTAAAAGTATAATATATACATAATTTATGTATTATGTATGTATAATCAACATATAATCTGTATATATGATTAGAAAAAGTAAACAGTAAATACGATTGGCTATTGATGTAAAGAAGCTGTGTTGGCTAACTTTCAAAGCCTGTAACGAGTCCGTTTCGGAGCAGAATCGTACGACGTCGTTTGTTTCCGCTATACGATAAACTGATAAAGAGGTATACACGACGTTGGATCTGATATGCTGGCGTCTGATGAAAAGAGAGCGCACAAATGGAAGAAAAAGAAAAGAAAAAGGGAGAGATAATTGAGACGTTCCCATATTTGTAAACGCCAAACGTGGGTAGGGCTTCAACAGGCAACAGTCATTTTCGGGAGAGATAGCATAACAAAAGAGAAGGGAGAAGAAGCTCTTGAGGTCATTCTCGTCTTTTCATAATTTCCTCCTCTTTCTCTCCGATCTCTCGCTGCCATGCGATTTATGTTGATAACATGATAATCGATTTATGTTGATCGTAAGTCTTATTTTTGTTCATTTCCTTTGATATCTATTTAATTAAATTTGTACGCGTTGGATTGGATCTAATACTTTCTTTCTATGCTTTCTCTGCTATTGAGATTTGATTTATTATCTCAACTGAGTGTGAATTCGTGGCGTTTTAATGTGGAATCAATTGAATTTCAAATATCCTATTGTGGTATAGTTGAGAGACTCTTATAGTGCTATTGCGTTCTTATTATCTGTACTTCTTGACTGTGTTGAACACTTTAATGTGACCAAACCATGTGCAATCCCATGGTGTGCTCAGTCAAAAAAGAAGTGCTTCTATGAGTGGAAAATGGGAATTATTTTTGAAATAATGATCAATGAAGTGGGAGGAACCATGAGGTATCGGGTTCAAATCTCAGTGGAGACAAAAACACTAGGTTATTTTTTTTTTTTCCATCTGTCTTAGTCTTGGTGAACAATATTACCAGGTACTGGTGCTAGTGGGAGGTAGCAGGTACCTGGTGTAATTAGTCGAGGTGCGCACAAGCTAACCTAGATAAATCATTATAAAAAATAATGTTAGCACAAGTTGTACTCTGTATCCAAGTCGGTGAGAAGCCTATTTTCTCTCGGGACTTATTTGTATTGCTTTCCCTTATCTATCACATCAAAGGACTATGCCTCAATCCAAAACTAGTTAGGATCAGTTAAACAAATCCTCTATATCCATTCTACTCCTTTCAGGATTCAATAGTTATAGTTATAGGACTCAGTATATTAGGATGGTTGTCAACCTACTGCAATCATTCTCCTTTATCTAGGCTTAGGATCAGATATGCTTTTGTGAAGCCAACATAGACAGTTTCTGTTGTTTATTTTATATGCTTTTTTAAAACCTTATTACAGCATGTGACAGCAAATTAGCTTACATCTGCTGTTAGGAACTTATACCTACATATTATGTATTTCTATAATTAGTTTGGTACACAATATCTCATGTGGATTTTAACCCGCCGGGTTACAGCAGCTTAACCATTTCTGACCCGACTTTTAGCGGGTCATTTCGGGTTTAACCCTTTATGACCCGTTATCTATTTTATCAATAACCCAACTGAATCAGATCTGGGTTGGGTTGGGCAGGTTGGGCCTATTTTTGCCACCCCTAGTACTAGGTACCATAATGGAAAAGAAATGGAGGGATATGTTTGTGTTGCGTAAACTATGAGTCTTTGTGCTCCCTTTTCTTGGCTCCAATATTTTGTAGCTTCTCCTTGTAATTTTTGTTTATGGCTTGACCTGACAGGAAGTGTTTTTGGAAGTCTTGGAATATTAAGCTCCTCAATATCAACCTTAGACCACCACTATGTGGAACTTTGCATCCAATTGTGTAGCTGGGAATATAGGGCTAAAGAATGACTCTCTGAAGCGTACTCAGCATTCAGCAGATTGCTCAGATGATGAAACATCTTCAATAACCAGCAGGGAGGAGGGACTTGAGTGCCCAATATGCTGGGAGTCTTTTAACATTGTTGAAAACGTACCCTATGTTCTATGGTGCGGCCATACACTTTGTAAAAACTGCATCTTAGGACTACAATGGGCTGTTGTGAAGTTCCCTACTTTGCCGCTCCAGCTTCCACTGTTTATAGCTTGTCCCTGGTGCAATATGTTATCCCTTCGTTTGGTTTATAGAGGGACCCTTAAGTTTCCTCGTAAGAACTTCTTTCTTCTCTGGATGCTTGAGAGCATGAATGGTGACAGAACAAAGTCTCATAATTCATCTTGTGGGGATCATCAAACAACAACCTGGCCATCATGTACAAAATTCCTAGGAAGTACAGCAAGCCAGTCTAACCGACAGAGGGGACAGTATGTTCATCACCCAGAATCATCAGGCTCGAACCATGATCACAATTACATCAGTGGTTCTCTTGCTATTGAGAGACTTCATTCTTCTCTTCGCAAGTCTCTTGTTTTCTTCGTTCATTTGACAGCCAAGTTTCCTCTGGTGGTTGTATTTCTCCTGATCATCATGTATGCTATACCAGCCAGTGCAGCAATCTTGGCCTTGTACATGCTCATCACCGTTTTGTTTGCTCTCCCATCTTTTCTAATTCTGTACTTTGCATATCCCAGTTTGGATTGGCTGGTTCGAGAAATCATCACCTGAAATGCTATTTTTGTTCTCTTGATCATGTGGGACCAAAAATCTGTGTTAGAAAGCAGCAACTCAGTTGAGTGTGTCTTAATTGAATGCATAATTTGACGACACTTCTGGCATCAGTGCTCGTTGTAAATTCTTTGTTTCAAGTCTTTTTGGCCAAGAATCATCTCATATCGTGGTTGGGTTTGCCATTCGGTAACTGTCAGGTTGTAATGAAACAAATTGGTTCTAGTCATTGTTAATACAAGTAATTTTGACAAGGAGACCAGCTGTATTTCCACAGTATCTGTATCATCATTTGGGAACCACTGTCTGAAGATCTTGTGGCTTTTTTCTTATCCAAAAAAAAAAAAGGATCTTGTGCCTGTGCTTTTGAACGTATACTCAAATGATGCCCAATTGCTCTCCTGCGTTTCTCTGTTATGCATCTCATCTTTGTTTGTATAAATAACCAAATTGCATGGTTTTTTCTTGCCTTTGATTTGTGGACATAAGGAGCCACTGAAAGATCTTCAACTGCACAACCCATACAGTTTAGCTGGATAGTCATGGATATGTGGTGGCTCAACGGTGTTAATCAAAATTATAAGAAGACAGTTACCTCAATTTCCTAAGTAACCACAAGCAGAGGCGGATTCAGAATTTAAATTCTATGGGTTCAGCTTTTAAGATTTTTAGCATTGAATTAATTATATTTTTAAAGTTATGGATTCAAATCTACTATTTGTTGCAATTTTGATAAATTTTACACATAAATTTATGCTCCTCGTTGGAAGTTATGGGTTCAGTTGAACTCGTTACTTATATGCTAGATACGCCCCTGACCACAAGCCTATGATTTGCAAGATGGTGCGATAGGATTCTACTCTTTTCTATGACGAGGGTCTATTGGAAACAACCTCTTTACCTTCACTAGGTAGGGGTAAGGTATGCACTACCCTCTCCAGATCCCACTTGTGGGAATATACTGGGTTTGTTGTTGTTGTTGCGACTAGATTCTACTCCTATTTATGGTTGAGAATGTTGTAATCTTTGTAGCAGTTAAGAATTTAAGTGATATACATGTTAGTTGTTACTTAATCATGAATAATTAATAAATGTGTATGAAAAGTATATTTTATATTTATTAATTTGATATAAATACTCGGTGCTAAGTTTTTAGTGTTTAGGAGTGGATTCGCTTGCGAAAAGATACCGTAGAAATCAAAATGTATCATTGGCGAAGCTTTTCAATCCCAAATAAAACAGCTTCAGGTTGATTCCCAGAACGGTGAAATATTTTTACTATGATTAAATCTTCGATTGCGTTTCTCGAAAGTTCATTTAAAAAAAAAATTCTCATTATGGCAGACTATACGCGCAACGCGTTTTACAAAAAGGAGATATAATTTGTCTTTTACTCTCTATTGTACTTCTACGTCATGCGTGCTCTTACCATTAGAAAATTGCTTGTGTAATTTCTCAAGTGTAACAAAAAATAATTTTGAACCATAATCAAAGGTAAAAGAATAAATAGGGATCCCTTTCACAAAATATTTTGATACGAAAAATTCACTCGATTAATGCTGGAATTTCATTAAAGAAGGACAAATACAAAACGTGCTGCTGACCATAAAGTTATAAATCATGACCCAAAAATATGATGAAAGATAAAATTAAAATATATTATACAGTAAATTGATAAATTTGGAGCTTTCCAATTAAAAAAATAAAGGGTCTCTTGGTGCACGATTAAAAGCCAGAAAATTAAAATATTTTAATACGAAAGTAAGAATTTTATTTATTAAGTCTGTTTGTTTTTTGAAAATTGTGTCGCATTTTTTTTTTCAAATGTCATAATAAACTTAAAAATTGTAAAATAAAAAAATGGTTATTATGTTAGGACTTAGGAGTCTGAACGCTGAACTTGATACTCATGATTTGTTTTATGAAAAAAGTATATTATTTCCAGCCCAAATGAGATAGTGCCTAATATCACTAAGAGCGAGTTAATGAACTGGCCAGAGATTTTGAGATGGATCAAGAAAATTTTGATGCTCCTCCAACCATTCCTATGCGAACCGGCTATAGGTATTTGAATCTAGCCTTGCAGTTGGGGCTGCCAAGCACAATAAAAAAGGCTCTCAAAAGAGAGCTTTCTCACCCTTCTTTAACCGCCTTTAGTTCTTATTGTTGTATTCGTTTCAGTCATGAACACCGCCTGATTCATAAGCGCGTAGAGGACTGGCCTTATAGAATTCTCATTGAAGCGGCTTACACTTCACAATTATATAGGTGATTCCTAAACGTTTTATCCCATAGATACACTATTTGATATACTTCTTATCAATTTAGAAACCATTAAAAATCCTTAACGATTTATTCTTGGTACTGAACATTGTCTCATCACGAGAATAAGCCAAGATTTATTTGACAATGTTGAACCGTCACTAATGACTTTGTTTGATCTTCTTGAACCTAGATCTTGGGATCTCCAGTCTTCTAGGTAGAGTTACCGTCACAGTGACTTGTCCTCGGCCATAGTCCTATTCCCTTCGATGATTTACCAACTGCTCTCTCTATTTAGGCCTTTTGTAAGCGGATCCAACACATTATCTTTTGACTTTGCATAGTAAATTGTGATAATTCCACTAGAGAGTAGTTGTCTAACGGTATATGTCTTCGTCGTATGTGACGAGATTTTCAGTTATACATAACGCTTCCAGCCCTTCCTATTGCAGCTTGGCTATTGCAATGTATGCATATAAGAGCCACTGGTTTGGGCCAAAATGGAATATCTTCCAAGAAATTCCGGAGCCATTCAGCTTCTTCTCCAACCTTATCTAAAGCTATAAACTCAGACTCCATTGTAGAGCGAGCGATGCATGTTTGTTTAGTTGATTTCCAAGACACGGCTCCTCCACCAATAGTAAACATGTATCCACTTGTGGACTTAGTTTCTGATGACCCTATGATCCAATTTGCATCACTATATCCTTCAATTAACTGAGGATACTTATTGTAGTGCAAATCATAATCTTGGGTATGTTTTAGTTACCCAAAACTCATTTCATTGACATCCAATGAGTTTAGTCGAGATTACTTGTGTAATGACTCCTTTTACTTACTGCACAAGCTATATCAGCTCGTGTACAATTCATGATATACATTAAACTTTCCAACACTATAGCATAATCCAATTGAGATTTGCTTTTACCTAGATTCTTTGTAAGAGCCACGTTTACATCAATCGGGGTCTTTGCGACTTTAAAATCTAAATACTTGAATTTTTCAAGTACCATTTTAACATAATGAGATTGAGACAATGTCAGTCTTTGATGAGTCCTATGGATTTTAATTCCTAAAATTAAATCAGCAACTCATAAGTCTTTTATATCAAACATGCTAGAAAGCGTACGCTTAATAGCATTTATATCCACAATGTCTTTGCTCATTATTAACATATCATCAACATATAAACATAATGAGATTTAACAAGTCACCACACCTTCTTTTCTTTTCCGGGAACCACGAACCCTTCAGGTTGTTCCATATAAATTTATTCCTCTAAATCTCTATTTAAGAAGGCTAACTTTACATCCATCTTATGGATTTCAAGACCATACACGGTGGCTAATGCTATTAACACCCAAATAAATGTAATCCTCGTCATCGGTGAGTATGTATCAAAATAATCAAGACCTTCTCGTTGTCTAAACCTTTTGACAACTAATGTTGCCTTATATTTGTCAATAGTACTATCAGCTTTCATTTTCCTTTTGAAAATCCACTTAGAATCCAAAGGTTTATTTCCTTGCAGTAAGATCAACCAATTCCCAAGTATGATTACTTAATATGGATTCTACCTCGCTATTGACTGCCTCTCTCCAATATTGTGCTTCCGAGGAAGACTTTGCTTCTTTAAACGTTTAAGGCCCATTTTCCACCAAAAATGTCAGAAAGTATGGTCCAAAGGAAGTAGTTGTCCTTTGACGTTTATTACGTCTTGGATTTTCCTCACTGAACGTACTTTCCTTTGCTTCTTCTCAAGGTCGCTTAGATTTTTCACCAGACGACTCGCATTCATTTTTATACGGATAAATATTCTCAAAGAATTCAGCATTATCATATTCGATTACCGTATTAATATGAATGTCGGGAATTTCTGATTTATGAACCAGCAAACAAGTCCTCCATTTCATCATTCTTTTCAACCATGTTTGCTTGACTCTTCTTCTTGTCCTTCTTCGATGTACGACATTCCACAACCTTATGTCCAACTTTTCACAATTGTGGCAATTACCTTCGAACTTCTTCTTGGTCGGGTAATTCTCTGGACCAGATGACTTCTTTCTCTTTTTGTTGCTTGTAGACGCTTCTTCAATAATATTTGCTCCCATTATTGTTGAGTTACCACGGGACTTCTTCGCAGCAGCCTTGTTGTCCTCTTTAATACGTAGACGAACAATAAGTTCTTCAAGCGGCATCTCCTTGCGCTTATGTTTCAAGTAATTCTTAAAGTCCTTCCACAGCGGAGGTCGCTTTTCAATAAATGTCGCAAAACGCTTCATTTATGATCATACCTTCAATCATAAATTTATAATTAGTAAGATAATCAATATCTTGAATAACAATATTGACTTGGTTTGTATCTTCATCAAGGAGGTCATGAACAATCACTTGCAGTTCTAAGACTTACATTATGACAGATTTGCCGTCAACCATTTTGAAATCTAGAAATTTGGCGGCCACAAACTTCTTAAGTCTAGCATCTTCAGTCTTGTACTTCTTTTCAAGAGCATTCCATAACTCTCATGATGTTTTCATGACGCTATAAACATTGTACAAGCCGTCTTCCAAGCAACTTAAAATATAATTTTTGCATAAGAAATCAGAATGCTTCCATGCCTCCGTGACCACAAATCGCTCATTTTCAGGAGTTTCTTCTCCCTGAACTGGAACGTCCTCGCTGATAAAATGCTGTAAACTGAGTGTGGTCAGGTAGAAGAATATTTTCTACTGCCAACGCTTAAAGTCCACGCTGGAAAACTTTTCGGGCTTTTCTCCCGGTGCCATCGCCGTTGCAGGAGTTGTGCGACTTGATGACGTGGTAACCATTGCAGCAGTAGTAGTCCCAACAGAACTATTATGTTGTTCTATACTTGTTATCATTTTTCTGTAAAAGAAATTGACACAAACAGTAAGTCGCTGAAGTTTTTATATCTTCAAACCGAATACAAATAACCGAGTAAAAAATCACAAGAATTTTAATCTCGGATTGAGTAGAAAGTCAGAAAGACTTTAATCTCAAACTGGAGTAGAAAATCGAAAGATTTTAATCTCCAAAATGAAAGTATAAAATCGCTAGGATTTTAGTCTCCCAAAGCAAAAAGTAAGATGAGCATTGAATATAAAATTAAATTCCTTAAGCTTGTTATAAACCTATGTTTGTAAATAATTCCTGAAAAAAATAAAACAACAAGAAGCAGAAACAGAATAAATAAAGTTCCGAGCCCAACAGAAAAGTGTGTTTTCTTAAGAAATTTAATTCCCTCGCTATTGCCCAAGATTGTTGGATTAATTCCTCTCAGGATAGAACGGAACAACTATTCTGTAATACCGGCAATGAAAATTACAGAACTTCGTCGAACTCAACAAACGACAGTAAATCACACTGATGCTTACATTTTGCTTATTGAAAAACAATGCAGACATGCAGAAGAGAGAGGAGAGAGTATGCAGATTTCGGTGCTGAAAAATGAGGCAAAACCTCTGAATTTATAGCCAAATAGTATGAGTTGAATAGGTGCGAAGGTACACCTGTTCATATGAGGTACCATTTCGGCAGAAGTCAGGTCGCGAATTTTAAACTCAAAACGGCTCCGCAAAAAAATATTATAAAGAAATTATATAACGGAAAGTGAAAAATAAATTTGGTCCAAAAAATTATCAATTAATCATATCAATTGACCTAATTCGAATGGGGCGAGGCACCACTTCTTCTTAACTCTTTAAGATCTAGAAGATGTACTTCTTTATATAAGCACACAGATTTTCTTTTCATTTTTCAATAAGGGAGAAAGTGCATTAATAAAGGAAACAACTTCAAACTTTTCGTTTCCCTCCAAATCTTTTTTCTCCATTTTCTATTCACACCTCTTATCTAATTAGATAAAAACCCACCACTAGTAAGATTTTAGATGGTATTTTAAGGATGAAAGCATGAAGTCTCAATTTCATATACTTATCAATGAAATTATAATAACTTGGGACCAGATGGCTGTTGAATATTGGTAGTACAGCACATAGGTGGCTAATCAATTTTCGTCTATTTTGGTTGAGATCATTTAACAATTCCCTGCTTTTTAATAGATTTATAATCCTGTCTTTGCCAAAGAAGGGCATAGCACTAATTGAGAGTATTCATTGTGGGTCTAGGAATTGAAAACTTAAGGCTATATATGTATGTGCTCAGGGAAAGAAAATTACTCATTTTGTAGGTTCGCCTGTTAGTTAGGCCCTGAGACTTTTTCCCCACATTGCTTTTGTCAGGAAGTTGACAAATAAATGTGATTAGAGATCTCAACTCTTAAAGCAAAGCTTATAATAAAAAATATAAGACTCGTAATAGCATATGCCTTTCTGCAAGGGGAATCCAAGGAGTTCTTTTCGGCTACTCAACAAAATACTTCCATGCTTCCTAAAGTCATAGGAGTCACAACCTATATCTTAAAAGGTGGATTCATGCATATGTGTATTCGGAATTTAAATTTTTTAGATTCAGATTCATAATTCTATCGTATTTTATCTATTTTAATGGGTTCAAAATTTATTATTTATATATATTTAATAATTTTTACAGAATATGAGCGAAAATTATAGATTCAGTTAAACACATAACCTCTATACTAGATACACCTCTCGTTTCATGATTTGATATTTATTGGATTCCATTAATTTTAAGTTAATATATATTAATAATTGAATTCATATTCACATATTTATAAATATTTAATTCATTTTGTAAATGTATATAAATTTTTTTAACAAAAATATTAAATTTACGTGAAACTCACATATTACGCTGTGAATGTCAGTGTCCCCAATTTTTTGTTGGGGTGGGATGAGAGGGAATATTTCCCTTGTTCGAAATTTCCAAGGAGGTGCCATGTCATCCTCCGTTTTTTCTTATTAGTCGTTATACTACAACTTGCAGAAAAACTTCAATTTCTATCGTATCTTTTCACTTTGAAGCGTTTCAAATATTTGACATATTCGAAAATAATATTACTGTATTGAATTTGTACTACTTTCAATAATTCATTTCATTTAACTATTATACAAGTTTTAGATTTTAATGTGATGTTTTATCTATGAAATTAACGTTGCAATCGTTCCTTTAATATTCTCTTTGGCTACGACTTATGTAATACGCAAACTAAATAAGCATGTTAGATCAAATGTCCAGTCTAAATAATCTCGAGTAAAATTAGATGGAGATAGTCGCATCTTGATAAAGGTTAATACTTAGGATCATGTTAAACAGTGTTCCATAAAAAGTTACATAACACTCCCAAACAAGTCTATTAAGTAGAAGAAGAAGGGTAAGAGAATGAGAGATCTTGTTTTTTTCTTTTTTTTTTTTTAGGGGGGGGGGGGGGGGGG
>MCJB01040923.1:117799-188013 GCA_002018475.1 Nicotiana obtusifolia | reverse complement strand
GGGGGGGGGGGGGGGGGATTTTTATGTTTTTGTTTTAATCACATGCCGTCATGTTTGGTCAAACATGGTATGATCTTGATTCAGATCTAAATTATAAATTTGCTATTAAAATGTTGAATTAAAGCCTTTGCCATGCAATATGAGGACCAAATATAATAGTATTACACTACTTAAAAAGAACTAGTCTTAGGGAACGTACTTTGCACGTGTTTATCACGTAAATCAATTCAAATTTATGTAAAAAACAAGTTATGTAAAATTGTAATAGACATTAAAGTAGATGCAAACATTTGTTTATTACGTTAATGCGATAGTTAGAGTTACAATAATTGGACCTACAACGATGAATAATTTGATTAAGTTTGATATGATGCATTTACTAAAATGCCAAATATTTTAGCAAAGAATATTAAAAGTAAATATGCAAGTATATTATTGTGGGAAGAAATACATGTAAATTAAATATTAATCATAGGAGTAAAATATTGTACGCATATTTAATGTTAGATAAAAAAAAATGTAGTAACAATATTCTGGAGAGTAAAGTTTTATGTCAAATATGTAAGAAAATTTATTGGCGATGTATAGTTCTAAATATTAGGAGCTTCTATATAGTTAAAATAAGAAAAATAAATAAAATTTCATATTTAAAATTTTAGATAATAGAATTAATTAAATTATAGCTTTGACTAATATGAAAGCTATTTTAAAAGATAAAAAATGCGAATAAAATTTTTCTAAGGAGCTTCTTGCTTTTAATATAGTATATCAATAGTAGGAGTGTCAATGGATATTTAAAAACCGACTAAATCGATCGAACCGCACCATAACGATTTTTAGGTTTCTTTTAATAAAATCGTAGGTTTTTATATAAATCTATAACCGTACCGATAATTAAGGTAGGTTTTTTATTTTATGAAAATAAACCAAAATACCGAACCGTACCGAATAAATTTACATGTGAAAATATATTTATATACTAAGTTTAAAAATATAAATAATTAAATTTTTCTTTGGATCTTGGAATTACGAAAACAATTACAAGCCAACAAGTAATTAAACTCAAAATCCTAATTCCCAAACCTATTATGCTACTCCTATTGAAACTAAATTTTTTTCAGCATATTCGCTAGCAAGACACAAGGTATTGTAGCGATTATGAGTAGCAAACTACAATGTATTAAATATATTTCCTTTCGTATGATTTAGATTTATCTTTTTGAATATTTAATCTTCTATAGATTTTATTCTTGAGTCTCAGTCCCAGCTTGGTTAGTATCTTTTCACTCGTGTGATTTATATTTTTTTATATTAATTTGCTTAGTATACTGTTATAGAATAGTTGATGGATCTATACTTATAGCCATCTTTCATATTTTCTTAATTCACTACCCTTTAAAATATAAAAATGTCTAGAGAATTTTGTTAAGTCCTATAAAAATACGTATGTTATTGCATTCCACTTCTACTAGTGACTTTTACATGATATTAAAAAAATACTGAAAATTAACCGAACCGTACCGATACCGAAGAGAACCGATATGATTGGGACGGTTTCAAAAAGTCTAATTTTGGTTATATATAATAGAATAACCGAAAAATTGGTATGGTATAAATTTTACAAAATAACCGACCGAACCGAACCAATGACACCCCTAATCAATAGATGGAAAGTACGTGCGTTGCATCTTATTGTATGTTCACTAGGAGTTACCTCGATTGATGAGAATAATTTTTAAAAATAACATAAATATTATTCAAAAGATGCGTTTACGTTATAATATAAGAATTAACAAAAAATTATAAGTTTTAAATGATAATCGTGTTAATCATGTTTAGGAATTTGATATATTCCAGTAGTTTTTCCTTTAGTTTGTTCTAATACTTGCTTCATTATATACAAAAATATTAGAGGAATAATATTAGATTAAAAGGTAAAAATATATTTTGTGTACTCGCTTTAAATATTTTAAAACTATAATAATTAACACCATTGAACCTATAAATGATGTTCGAAGCTAAAAGTATGATTTCAAGGCATATGGCCTACGCGCCTTAGAATTCCTAATTTGAATTTGTAATATATGGGTTTTAAGCTTCTAAATCTAAAAACGTTATCTCTTACGAATAAGGTATAGTACTCAGAATAGGAAAAAAATTAATACATAAATTTAATTAATTTTGACGTCCTAAATATTTAAGAAACAATTAAGGTCCTAAGTATTAAAAAAATAATTAAATGATTATTTTATTTAGTACAATTTTTGACACATTCTAAAGCAAAACTGTATGAGTTTTGGTGATAAAAATAGTAGAATAGTAAAGCTTCTTTTACAAAAGCATTACATATATAATTGAAATAGGAAAAGATTAATGTAAGTTAAAATTATATATAGTTAAAATAAATAAAGAATTTTTTTAAAAAAAATTAAAGACTCCTAAAACAAATAGGAGTTCAAAGTGCTTATTTTTTACCTAGTAACTTATAAAAAAAAAAATCTAAACCTAAAATGAGTACAAAGTGATCGAATTTTTTTTAGTATAAAACGAAAGTGCTTGAAATTTAATTGAGTCAAAATTTTATTTAAAAAGCTTCCTATAACTAAAAGGAGTTACAAAGTGGTCAGTTTCCTAGGATAAATCATGTTTGAAATTTAATACTGCTAAATTTAAGTGGAGGTCGAAAGTGAAAAAAACATCCTAAATCTAAAATTAAATGGAGTTTGAAAGTGATGATAATTTTATTAAAAGATTATCTTAAACATATAAGGAGTACAAAGTTTCGGAAATTTTCCTAGTGGCAATTGAAAGTTCATAAAATTTAATACTACTAAATCTACATGGATTTGAAAAGGCACGACTTGTAGATCTAAAAGGAAAATAAAAATTAAAGTCCTAGATAGTAGGAGAATAATTAAATGAGTATTCCTAAATATTAGGAAATCTATAAAATAAATATTTTTAATTATTAGAGAAATAATTAAATAATTTTTTTATCTAGTGTGAACTTTATATTTAGAGGGTAAAAAAGATGAAAATATTTCGCTAAGAGCCTTCGTGCTTTTAATAAAAGTAAATATACTTAAAAATTAAGTATTTATTATTAAATAATGTGTTTGAACTATTGAACAAAAATTAAAAGAAAATATAAGTTCCTAAAATTGATAAATGTTGAATCACTTTAGCTAGTTCAATAAATAAAGAATATTACCTTTAAAAATCCTTATATGCTTTATTGTAATTTTTGATCATTTATGTAGGAATATATGATGAAAAGTATTGTTATTTTTGTTACCTAATACTGAAAACAAGTAACAAATAACACCATGATATAGCTAATTTTGCTATTTCTAATTTCTTTTACCGCTAGTGCTCTTTTTGTGAAAATAAATTTATGTAACTTAGGAGTTTTATCAACTTAAAAAATAATTTTATTTACATGAAGATTTTGAAAAAAAATTGAATTAGATTCTTTTTCTAATTAGTTAATCTAAGATTTTAATTTATTTGTTTTTGTTTTTGTTTTTTTAATTGGGGCTTTGAGCTGTTAAAATAACATAGAAAATATAGATAATTTTTTAACTCGATCATAATTTTTCTCTTAATTACTTTTTGAATAATATTTCAAAATTACAGTCACTAATTAAAATAATATTTAATTAAGTACATGCCTCTTACTTTTAATAGTTACAATCTATAGAAGTTTCCCCTTATAAGAAAGTTCCCTATAAGAAGAATGAATGTCTAATACATATTTTATATGGAAATTGCCTTGAGAAACTATAAGGAAAGAGAAAAGTCTTACATAATATGTAGTTCATACACAAAAGATAGCAGTTCAAATATAATTAAGGCAATAATTAAAATTCAGAATAAGTAAAGAATTAATAACGAAAAGTTTAGTTGATTTTAAAGTTTTAAGTATTAAAAAATTAAAAATTAAATTACAATTATCTATTGTGAAGACTATTTTAAAAGGGTAAAAAAACCGAACAATATTTCGTTAAATAATACTTTTAATATAATATAAATATAAATAGATAGATACCTCTTGCACCACAAAACTGAATCGGGTAACATCCTTTATTTTAAATTTCTTTTCCCATTTTTTCTAGTTCAATAGGGATGATCCAACTTCCAAATAAGGAAGGGAATCGTTCATCATATTGACTTTGGATAGTTGTGCGGAGAGGGGTGCGTGGGTTAAGTTTGGCACACTAATCAATATGACTTTATTACACACTAGTAGTTACGGATTCAGGAAAATTTAGTAACTTTAACTTAAAATTTTGTAATTGTATTAAAAGTTTATTTAATAGGTATTTAGAATCCGATAAACAAAATAAATATAGTTCATAATCTATAAACTAAAAATTCTGGCTCGTCTTAGCTCCGTTTGAATTTCACAAAATGGGACATGAAAATAATTTAAGGGTGGATGAGTTATTTAAATGTACTATTATTAGAATTGCATTATTCTTTGATCATTTTTAGTTTCTTATAGCTTATAAAAATTTGGAGAGATGCTTTGCCAGATAATGAAGAAGAATCGTCAAATAAGATAGGGAGCTCCTTATTTTGTCCTAACAGTTCAACTAGGATCCATGGTATCCTATGCACCACTTTGTTTTTTTGGCTCCAATCAACTTATATATAAAGCAAGGAGCGGCTTAAACAAAAAGAAAGATATTGAATTGGAGTTTTATACGACTTTATACATTTTAGACAGCTAACCACTTGGTAAATACCTTGATTGGTCCAATTCAAAGTTCACAAGTGATAGAATTATTGTCACTTGTTATGCCACAACTTTTAGGTACTCTTAAATTTCAAGCTAAATTCTATTTTTTTTTTTATAACAGTAATGGTTGAGTTAACTTGCATATAATTTAATTATTTCATCTCGTACATATTAACTCTTATAGTATTATATATATAAGTATTGAGTAATTTTTCCTTTAATGTCTTGACCAATGTGAAAAAATTATATCTCAAATTTTATCCTACTAGAATTTAAACTCTAATTTTGCGGAAAACGAGAGAACTCTTATTGTCTTTGGCAGACTTGTATATTTTTGTAAATAATACGAGAAGTTTTCATTCATTTCATTGATCGATAGATTACACTAAAAGAATAGTGAATTATCAAAAGAATATAAGTAGAACTATAATGTTTCGTGTTCTGTGTTCAATTGAACTTTCTTCTTTTAAGTACGTTAAAAAAAGGAGAAGTGAATTTCCATTAATGGGATATATATTATTATTACGTAAGTTACGCGGTATATTGAGGAGAAAAGGACCTTTTTTCCTTCTTTTTTTTGTTTGGGCAGGTCATGAATTCAACGTTTGTGTTTGCCCCTTCACACTTAAAAGGTTACAACTAAAACAAACAGCCCTTTATCAACACGCTTCTGTAACAAAAACTCACGCTGATTAAAAGGGTCTCTCTCTGAGAAAATTCCAGAAGCAAAGTTTAGACGTCGCTTGCACGATCGCTGCTGCTGTTGCTCTTGCTCTATTAAACATAAAAGGGCGTCGCTAGATAACAGGTGAATTTTTCTTTCTTTTTATATCCATTTCATCTTTTCTGTTATTTGTTTATTATACCCGTTTCCTTTACTTTGAGATTAAGCTTCGAACTTCTACAAATTTTTTAATCGGCAAAACCGCGTATTCTTCAGTTTCGCTTTGTTCGTCATTTATTATAGCCACCTTTGAAGAGGCCTTTTTTTGTTTGTAATTCTTTGGGGTTTTTATATTGGATTTCGCTTCTTTATTCGCATTTTGGGATTGGTGAATTCAGGCGCTTGTGTTTCTTTTGGGTTCTCGGAATACTGTTTTCTGTAGCTCCGTTCAATAGCTCTGTTATAGCTGCTTGTCGGTTTTCACAAGAGGTAGCTTATTTAATCTTTCTTTTTTTTTTTTTTTGGCTATTTATGTGAATTGCATTTTCTAGTAAGTCAAATCCATTAACGGTTGATACTGAATGGATATCTGATACTTCGTGATTGAAAAAAATTAGGGATATTGTTTTCTTAGTAGAGATCGTTATCATTAGTAGAGATGCTTTTTTCTTTTCTTCTTTTTTGAATAGTTTTGTATGAATTTATATACTGAAGCATTTTTTATTTTTTTTTGGGTGTGGATCTTACCAATGTTATTAGTCCAGTATTAGGGTCTTTTGGTTGGTAGTATGTGTTCCACAATTAGGTGGTACTTTAATTCCTGCTGGATAGACAAGCTTGGTGGAATGTGTTTGTCTTCTCCAGTAGCCGTGATTAGATATGGATGTAGCTGGGATTAGATATGGATTTTACCTAATATTTTAGACTAAGACTTTCGAGCTTCTTCTTCTTCTTCTTCTTTTTGTCATCAACAAAAAAGGAAAAGGAAAAGTTATCATCAATATCCAGAGAACAAGTAGATTGATAAGTGCAATTACCTTCCTGCTTCCTGGCTTTTTGGGCCTTTCCTCCATTTCAGATAGAGAAATTATTAGAGAGTAAACATATAAGTTTCTCGCTTGTTTCTTTATGTGATGAACCGTACTTTGGAACTTGAAACGCGCTATATTAAGGTTTGTCATTCTCATATATTTCTCATTCTGGCAGTAGACTAGCAATTTCTTCCTAGTTAAACCAAGCAGAAAATGTAACGTTTAATTTCAATAGATCATGGCCCCATAATCTTGTCTTTTACAATCTTGTAGCAATTGCAGACTCAAGCTTATCACTGAGTTTTTGTTTCTGCACGTTTTTGAGGACTTCCTATTCCAAATTATCCAAATAATAGTTTTAGTGCACTTCTTGAATTTTGTAATCCAATGCTTTAGTATGTTTGAAATTATTTTTTCCTGCTCTTAACCGGGGGTTTAACTTTTGTGTAGTCCATGATGTATTTTACTGCTAACCTAATGTATTTTTTCTTCATGTTTACATCTGTTCAAGGTTCCAGGGTTTTGGAATTTTGAACTTTGATGGCTGAGGATAATGTCGACGAGCTTATGAGTCCAGTAACTAGTGTGAAGAATGACTCTGTGGCTGAAGATAACATCGATGAACGTGTGAGTCCAGTAACTAGTGTGAACAATGACTCTGTGGCTGAGGATAACACCGATGACCTAGTGAGTCCAGTAACTAGTGTGAAGAATGACTCTGCTGGAAATAAGCCAGATAAAATACGCACAAGAAAACCAAGTTCTTTGAGTAATGGACACAGGGTTCTTCCCTGCTATCGCAAATCCTCCTCTACTTCACCTTATGATGGAGGCAATACAAGAAGACAATCCACTGGGAAGTTGGATTCTCCTGACAGCGGGCAAGATGTTCTTCCTCATTATATGAGAGCTTCTACTGGTTCTTGCCATGACTTCTGTAAATATGGCAGGAAACATTCCTCTGAAGCAAAGCCATGGCATCCTCTATCAAAAAGAAAGAACAAACTTCTTGCTGATGAGCAGAGTCCTACACAGACAATGGTGGGAGAGGCAAAGAAGGGGACTGCGGTCAAGCAAAAGCCTTCCACTACTACAGGAAGTATAGTGGGAGAGAAAAAGAAGATGACTGGAGCTGCGCAAAAGCCTTCCATCCCTCCAGGGAGTATGCTGGGAGAGGCAATGGAGGGGACAGTGGTCAAACAAAATTCTTCCACTACTTCAGGGAGTACCCTGGGACAGGAGGCCAAAGGAATTTCAGTCAAGCAAAAGCCTTCCACTCCTCCTGGCTGTATGCTGGAAGAGGGAAAGAAGGTGAGACTGGAGAGTATATTGGGAGATGGAAAAAATGTGGCTGTGGTTGAACAAAAGCTTTTTTCTCCTCCAGGGAGCATGCTGGGAGGGGGAGATGAGGTGACTGTGGTCAATCAAGAGCCTTCTACTCCTCCTGAGAGTGTGATGGGAGAGGAAAAGAAGGTAACCATGCTTGAGCAAATGCCTTCAGCTTCTCCGGAGAGTATGCTGGAAGAGGGAGAGAAGGTGACTCTGGTTGAGCAAAAGCTTTCTATTCCTCCAGGGGTTATGTTGGAAGATGGAATGAAGGCGACTGCAGTAAATCAAAAGTCTTCCGCTCCGCCAGGGAGTATGCTAGGACAGGGAAAGAAGTTGAACGTGGTGAATCGAAGGACTTCTTCCAAGGTTCACTCTCTTGAACTCTCTGAAATAACAAAGAAAAAAGCACCGCTGCCACCAAAGAGTATTCACTCTGTGAAACTGGATTCGTCAAGTAACAAGACACCAAAGACAGAAAAGAAAATGAAATACATTTTGGCAAAGCATTCTCCTCTTGGGCAGATAAAGATTAAAATGGTAAAATCTTCATCTAAGATCTTAGGTGTAGATGCAGGAGGCAGAAAAGATAATGATATCAATTCTAGAAAACAAATAATTGTGTCCAAAGTATCTGCAGAGAACTCTTTGAAGACCCCAACTGTTTCATGTTCTCCAAAATCTTCCTCTGTTAAACCTTTGATCTTGAGAGAAAGAAACAATAAAAGCTTAAAACTGATGGCTCCCCTGAAAGACCAGAACAAGACGCGGAGAGATAGAACCAACAAACTGAATCCTGAAAAGGTTCCTGAGAAAACCTTGCATGTTACCAAGGTGAAGGCATCACTGAAGTCTTTATCTCAGTCGCAATCACGTTCTTTGTCTAATGAAAAAGATAAAAAGAAAGCTGTTGAGTCTGCAGACAGTGCATCAGATAAATACATCTCTAGCAGCAAAAAGCTGCTAAACATAGCAGAAGCAGAAACTGTTGGGAAAAATCAGAAAAAGATATTAAGAAAAGGCAAGGCAGGCGTTTCTATTGATTCCAATCCTTCAGTGGTGAAACTGAAATTCAGGAGGGGTAAGGTAGTTGATCTCCAGCAAGAAACCAGCAGCCCTAGGAGGCTGATATTTAGATGGGGGCGACATATGGGGGAAAGCCAGGACAGCAAGGGCGATATAAGAAGGAGAATTTTAAAAAAGAAAGGAGTTGATGCTGACAAAAATAGTACCATCTTAAGCTCTGGAAAAATTATTTTGAGGCATCAGGATGTGCAGGAAAAAAAAGATGTGCAGGGTTTGTTGAATAATGTGATTGAAGAGACGGCGAGTAAGCTTGTTGAAACCAGGAAGAGCAAAGTTAAAGCTTTGGTGGGAGCTTTTGAGACGGTAATTTCCCGCCAAGATAAACCTTCTACAGTCACAGTTTCTTGATTTTAACAAAAATAGAATTTTATAACACATAGGAGCAACTGCAAATATAGTGGATGATAGAGTTTTTCTGACCTGGTTTGAGTGAATTTCTCCGTTTCTTATTCTGACTCTTCTTCTTAACGGTTTCTTGATGGGTTGCCGGTTCTGTTCTCATGATTGAATAAATTCAGCTTCTTCTGGATGCATCTACTTTGAATTGGGAGATAAAATCATGCAACATTATAGTTTCTTTTTTGCTTATGGAGGCTGAGATAGTGGTGTTAAATCTGTGGATGCAAAGAGAGTTTTGGCTGTGGGTACTGTTTTGACATTGTGCTTGTATACTATACGCTATAGCCGTTCATTTCTTGACTTCAAATATACTGTTGTTTTTTCATCCTGCCATTTCTCCTTTCCATATCAGTATTTATGCTTGAATCCTTTGAGTAGGCACATAATGACTGGATTTATTGTATTTGAAACTGACACCGAATTGGTTAAATTGTCACTAAAAAGGGATGTGTACTTCTTGTTAGCAAACAAATGAGTTTTGACTGCGGATGTAAAACTGCCTTCCTGATACTTTCAAGCTGAGTAGAATGCTATCTGATGAAGTGTATGTGGTCTCAAATTTGAAATTATTCAAACGTGCCAATGGATCGACTAGCAAAGTTGTTTGTTATTAGCAAGTGACAAAGAGTTGCTATCAAATTTCTTTTGGGAAATTCAGATATTTATACTCCACCTGCGCGACCTGTCTATTGGACTAAAAAACTTAACTTCGAACCAAAATAAACCAATTTGACATTCAATTCAAGAGTTGACGTCTTGACGGAGTTGCCAACTTGCTGTCATACTGCCAATGGTTTAAATTTTTGATAACTAATAAATTTTTAATAAAAATTAAAAAAAATTGACAAACATATGATCTATTAAAATATTTTTATGGGAGAATTTTCTTAGTAGCACGTGATAGTTATTTTTTAACTTGTCTGACAATTGTAACTTTTCATTGATGCACGCTTTCAAGGTTTACCGAATTTAATAATCAAATGTAAAAATAATATGATACTTAAATAATGATATGTTCCATTTAATTTTTAATTATTGAAATACCACTTCAAATTCGAAAAAGATATAAGAATTTAATAGTTCTTGACATATGAATATGGAAGAATAAAGAGATTGACGCATTTCAATAACACTTGATAAGAAAGTAATCATATAGCACATTATTTAAAGTTGATAAAAATGGAGCACTTCATATTTTATTAATTATTATATCCAATAAGAGAATCCGAAATATTTTTAGATATTTTTTTAAAAAAAATTCTATATAAAGTCTTAAACGTATATATAAAAATTATATATTTATATGTCGATTTGGTTTGAATATTTTACTCAATAGCAAATCAAATCAAAACTAAATCTCATCAAATTCTTTAATCAGTTTGATTTAATTTTTTAATTTGATGTAATTTTTCGATTTGATTTATACGCCCTGCAGCCAATATCTCTTTCTAGAATTCAAAGGCTCGTCCAACTATTGCATGCGTGTTTGATACAAATGTTGAAACACATATTAGCAACTACAAATTTAAAGGCACAGGAGAAATGGTTACTAGGAGCAAACCTAGATACACCAAATGTGCTATTAGTTTTCCCGTTTCGTTTTATCTTTTTAAGTTCTTAAAGAGTAGATGCCTGTCTCTGTCGTAATCTTTATTTTTAAAGGTGTATTATCCCTTTTAGTTCGTGACAGAAATTATTTATATTTGGAGCTGAAAAAATATATAAAATTTGTATAATTTTTGTATATATATATAAATTTTATATATTTTTTTGACTATTATTTTTACAAGCGGCTATACAGTGTCATTTTTTTATTTTTTTAAATTGAGTGAAAGACTTCCACGACACTAATAAATTATAAGCTTTAGAAAAATGTCAAAAGTTGCTGCTGCAATTTTTTCCCCCTCCTCCTTTAGAGAAATCCTGGATGCAAATAAGGTTAATCGGATTCAAATACTCTCCTACAAGATTATTGCCACTTTGATTATCGCTCAAATTCAATTTTCTGTCATTGAAAGTCCAATCTAATAGGAGTAATAACATAATTATAACTTATGTCTTAAAAAGAATAATTTAATAACTAATGGCTACCGTTTAAACTGGTGACATGAGTAATCTTAGATTTACATAGTTCAATTGGACATTTTTGACATTGCCTTCATAATGACACTAAGAAAATATTCTTTGATATGCTCTCTTGATTCGAACGACTTTGTGGGCGACCCGGGGAGTGGATAAGTATTAATAACGTGGCCTAGTTATTTTTTAGTCTTACTGTCATGAATTTTCAAATTTTACGAGCTAAAAAGTGACTATTTGTGAAATTCTACGACAGCAAATATTTCCTAATAGTGGAGCTAAAATGTAATTGCAGAAATATAATATTTTTTGAGGTGATTTTTAATATTTGATTTCGCTTGTCACATGGGTAAAACTTTAAGGTGAAAAGTTAAAAGTGTTATCAATGGAACAAGGGAGGTACAACATTTATTAAATTTAAAGTTTATGCCCATAGAGTAAGCGGGAATAAAAATTTAACACCATCAACTTTACCCTTTTTTTTTTTTTTTTTGTACGTCCGCTAAAATGTGACTCTTTGAGGATTTTATCTATAAGACAGACAATCGGGTTATCGTATCGATCGAAAATTGGGCCTTACGTGTGACGTTGACAAGCCCAAGTATCTCCTTAGCCGTTTTGGGGGACGTTAAAGGAGTGGGTTCAAAAACGGGTCCCAAAATATCATTTGATTGGTTTCAAGTGGACAATTCAGAATGACGCCACAGTAGGCGTCAGCTGAAGCGGCTCAGTCAATTTTCTTTCTCCAAGTCCATTGAACCAACCACCCACCACTCTCCACTCACGCTCGCTCCGCCGATAACTTGCTTCTCTCCGGCGAACTTCTCCGATCTCTTCTCCGGCCACTCCAAGTTGTAAGCTCCCTGTTTCTCTGACTTTCCCCTTCCCTCTTATACTCGTGAGACAAAAACCCTAATCCTAATATAGAATAAGAAATGTGAGTTGGATTGATAGGGCTTTGTTTGCTTCAGCTGCATGATGAAACCTCAGCTCCAATTTGTTATAATTCTAAGTGATTTTCACTAGCTGATTTTTATTTATTTATTTGCTTCTTATGTGATAATAAATGCAAATTTGTTGCTTGTACTGATCTGGCTTTTGGTGTAAAAGACCAACTTTCTCACAAAACAGGGGAAAATGTAAATATGTACATCCTATTTTCACTATTAGTTTGTTGAAGTGAAAGTCGTAAATATGTAATTGTTTACTAAATTATTCCAATTATATAAACGTTGGATTATGATTTCTAATAATTTTAAACTTTTGTTGTCTACCATGGTTTTTAATTATAGAAAATGGACAGTATAGCTCTTTATTCCTTCTTTACAAACGCCTGATGTGATATCTAGAATCTAGAATGGGTTTTTTGCTTGTACTAAGTGATGCATGAGTGTGTTGTGCTGCAAAAAATGGTTTCCTTTACGAAGTCAGTTTCCAATATTTGGTTATGTTGAACAATGAAAAATGTTTTCTCGAAGGGATCTATCTCCACCAAAAGGGGGAAAAGAACTTCGTTCATTTAAATGTCCAAACTCTTACTTTCTACTTGTTTAAATCAGCACTTAGACATTGTTGTCAACCCTTTAATACGAAGAAATAAAACTCAGTACGTTATCCTTATAGCCTATGCTACTTGTTGTGCGATTACCATTTATCACCTACTTTTATTACCAACCAAACATATGAATGATTTCCCAGAAAAACATTTTACGTTATACTAAATGAGCATGAAGCGTAGAAATAACCCACAAGTAGGCTCTTCTTACTAGCTACAATTCCTTGTTGTGGTTAGAGTAGCCGAACCCCTATGCTCTATGTCAGACTGCTTTCCCAACTGAAGCATATTGTTCACCTCCATATTTGATGCTACTGTATATTAGGAGACATTTATGATCCTATGTTTATTTGGAGCTAGATATAGGGAACTGGCATCCAGCCATAAATATATCCCATCTGCATCTGTGACCGGTACAAGGGCGGCTCAAGCATATGTGAGGCCTAAAGCCAAAGTTTAATGTGAGGCCTAATTTTTTTAAAAATATTATAATATATATTTCTATTTGAAGTCCACCATTCTAGCTTTTTGAGATGAAAGTTATTAAAAAAAATTATAATAGATTTTGTTCTATAATTTCTTTTTAATTGATAATATAGCCTAACCCATTTAATCTTTCTTGAGACATTGTTGGTCTTTGCTTATATTTTATCAATTTTAAATTTTAAAAAGTTGTTTCCTTAGGAACT
This sequence comes from Nicotiana obtusifolia, assembly GCA_002018475.1. Classification (NCBI taxonomy): domain Eukaryota; kingdom Viridiplantae; phylum Streptophyta; class Magnoliopsida; order Solanales; family Solanaceae; genus Nicotiana; species Nicotiana obtusifolia. Next base: position 174,443 of record MCJB01040923.1, on the reverse strand, counting down.
GTTAACACTATTCTGAAAGCAAGATAAATATTTGGAAAAGAATCAAGCCTTTTTTATTTGATTGAGTATATAGTATCTTCTACTTGTACTGTTTTCCTTGTCAAATTAATTTCGATTCACACATTGGAGAAATATTCATATTACCCATTTTTAAGTAAGTCAAACGGTTACTTTATTTACATATCTAAAAAAGCTTTTCTCCTTTTATATTAAAAAATCTACTTTTGTAACTAAAAGTATATACGTTTTATTTTATTTACCTATAAACCTATTATTTCTAAAAAATGGGGCCCTCCAAATTTGGGGGCCTAAGGCACAAGCCTTAGTAGCTAGACCATTAGAGCCGGCCCTGGACCAGTAAGTTCATCCTTTAATGGCTGTGAAATCAAACACTTGTAAGTTCTGAGCCGGTGCCATCTTTAAATTCTACCTTCTGGAGTCCGAATCTCTAAGCTTGTTTAAAAGCTACGTTATCTTTACTCATCCTCAGCTTACAGGTTTTGGTTCTTCCAAACTTTCTTGTTTTTAATTCTTTGTTTTCTCTCATGTCACGGGCCATTAGTTGGGTACCACGAAGTTCTGGAGCAGTATAATTACGATATTGACCTCATGGATCTTGGCCTATGTTCAAAGAGATATGATTCTAGATCTTGAATACTTCTTTTCTGTTACCTCTGGTCTTTATGGTTCTGCAAAACCATTCATGGGTAAATTGTTTTTTTGATAACTATCATTAGCTAATGATTCATTAACGAAATCTAATCTGGTCCTTAATCAATCAATGGTGATGTGGTAAAAGTAAAACTATCAAGTGATAAGTAAAGAGATTACTTGCTATTGAATGGGACTTTTGGAAATCCTCTGATCTTATATTCAGCATACTAGCATGATTAGTTCATATATAGGGTTGTCGACTAGAGTCATATTTTGTTTATGTCACTAAGCAGTCCTTGATCTTACACTTTTTACAGTCAATTTGAAGTATCTTTGGTATTTGATGTCATCTTTGTGAAAATACTAGAAATATATGATCTAATTTTTGTTGTCATTTCAATTGTGGTGGCTGCAGTTGTAGACGATGATCATTACTAAGCAGTATCGCTGCATACACTCAGCAAGTTGTAAGTGTACAAAAGGGCATCTTAGCGAAGAAATTATATTTCTGGTTTTTCAGCAATTGAATTGGAATCCTAAGTCGATTGCAACTTTATCTTGTGTATGCAAATGGTTTGATGACCTTGCAAAGAGAGTGCTCTGGAAGGAGTTTTGTAAGACTAGAGCTCCCAAAATGATGCTTGATTTACAGTCTAGTGGGAGTCATAGTGTTGATGGGAACTGGAGGGCTCTTGGAAAGCTTCTTATTTACTGCTCTGGATGTAATAAAGGTGGCTTATTCAATAGCATCCACATTCCAGGACACTTTGTTTATAGAACTAGGTTCTCTAGGACCTCCGGAAAGAGCTTTCTGTTACCACAATGCAGGACAGATGTTTTGTATGTTTCTGATCCTTGCGAGCATCTTGACCAAGGAGATGAGGGGGATATTGGATTTTTTCGGGGAATATTTAAATCCTTTGCTTCATCAAAAGTTCGTAAAATGTTGATTAAGAGGGAGGCTCAGCTCCATCCAACAGAAGTGTGCCCTTACTGTAAGGCGAAACTGTGGAGCATGCTGCAAGCAAAAATGATACCAGCTAGTGCCAGCTGTAGATTGGGTGCTTATGAAGATGCAATTGAGTATTATGTGTGCCTTAACGGGCACGTGCTTGGGATATGTACCCTCTTGCCCTTGTCTGATTCTGAGGAAGCTTCAGATCACAGTGATGCATGAATGCAGGTATTATGTTGTCAAAACTTACATTTGTATGCTTGACAAAAATATATTGGCAATTTTATTTCAGCACTGGCATGTTGCCAATTTAACGTGGTGGAGAGTTCTGCTCTTAATCTTTTATCTATTGAATCATGTTACTCATTAGCTGATTTATTTTTGTGGATCAGATAGGAAAAAGATGATAGAAGTCCTTGGATTGTTCTACTGCATCACTGTCTGCAATTGATATATTGCTTTATCCACAGGTGTTAGACGGGTTTCCATTGATTTGGGAACTTGGCGGGTGCTGTTCACTGAGAGATCTAGTGGTAGAGCCATTCAGTGGAAGGTCTCTTTCAGTGGACATGGAGTTGTTTCTCCGCAAGCTTGCCACTTCCCAAACTTCTCTGACCAGCGCAGTCCAATGGAAACCTATTCCTGTCCATTGTGTCTCAGTTGTAACAAAGCACCATCAGAGTTTCTTTGTATATTTTATGATCTCAAATGTGCATCTTATTTGAGTGACACGTTGGAATCTGTAACATTTCATTGTTGTTTTGTTGTGAAGCAGTTAAGTTGCACCATGTAAATTTTGAAAAATTATATGCGATTCTGGTGCAGCCGAGTCTTGCCATTCTTTCAGCTTAAGAACAATCCCTCTTCCTCCTCTCCCTCCCCCCTCCCCGGCCCCGGCCTACGTACCTGCTTTTCTAGCGAAGGTAGAAACTCTGCCATCCCCTTCTTGGGGGAAAGAATTAAGTGTAAGAAATGTTGCAACTGCCTCTAGACGTTCTTTTTCGTCACTAATCGGCCTTTTTAGCCATTGAATTGTTATTTTTTCGTTTGCCCTTGGGTTGTAATGATGAGATTGCCTTTATCTTAGTCTGATTCCTTTAGTTGAAGATAAGGAGATAGTTGTATAAAAGAACAAAGATATCGGGAGTACGGTGCGAATTATCATTGCAAGTTTGCAACTACTTTTCCTCTATGACAATAAGTTGTTTGCCTTTGCCACTTGACCTTTTAATTTGGTTAATGATGTATTTTTCTGCAGAGGAACAAATGTGAGATTTGGAGAATATTCTAATAGTAAAGAGTTCTAGTTTGTCTTAAAAGACAAAATTTGGTGTTGGAATGAAATAAACAACTACATCAACAACTCAATATGATTTGGGGAGGATAGAGTGTAAGCAGACCTTATCCCTACCGGGGAAGGTAAGGAGGCTGTTTTTGGAAGGCCCTCGGCTCAACAGACGAGACAATAATATCAGAAAAGAACAAAAGAATAAATCCGTAACAACAAAAGAAACCAGAAAAATAATAATCAGTATCGAAAGAGACAACAAAGAACTCCATACTATGCAAAATGAGAGAAATAGTGTGCACGCAACAAAAGCCGCTAGCAGTCCTAGATAAAACTCTATCAGACTTGAATAATATGTAACAGACTCAGCAAATTCATGTAATTAACCTCAACTAGTTTTGAATTAAAGTGCATTTAAATAATTGATTGACTGAGTATAGAGAGAGCCAGGGGTGTCAATGGATAAACCGACCCAATCGTACCATACCGAATCAATTTTTAGGTTTCTTTTAATAAGGTTTTTAAAGATCTATAATCTTACTGATAATTAGGGTAGGTTTCTAATTTTATGAAAATAAACCGAAAAAGTACCAACGTACCGAATAAATTTACATGTTGAAAATATATTTATATACTAAGTTTAAAACTAATAAAACATTCAATTTTTCCTTGGGCCTTGGAATTATAAAAATGGTTACACGCCAACAAATAATTAAACTCAAAATCTTAATTCTTAAACCTGTTATGTTACTCATACTGAATCTAAATTATTTCTAGCATATTCACTAGCAAGACACAAGGTATTCTAGCGATTATGAGTAGCAAACTACAATGTATTGAATATATTTCCTTTTGTACGATTTAAATATATCTTTTTGAATATTTAATCCTCTAATATCTTTATTCTTGAATCTCAGCTTGGTTAAAATCAATCGGGATTTAGCTATGGTGAATAAAAGTTGCTTCATGGTCGCAGACAAAAATCAGCTGGATCTTATCTAAGGCCCACTGCTCAAGGCCCATTATGCCAATAGATTTTTGTAAAGAAGAATTAACTCAAATAGCTGCCTACTCAACTATTTAAATTAAAAATAGATGATAAGGTATAATATATGCATAATTTAAATATTATATATGTATAATTGTGTATAATCAATGTATAATTTATATATATGGCTGAAAAAAGTAAACAAGGAATATAGCCGGCTACTTGCGTAAAGATCCTCTTTTGTAAATTCTCCTCTATCCGTTTTCCCTCAAATATCCTAGTTTTTCTCAAGTGCAGTTCGAGTGTTTTACTTGCTCGGCCAACTGTCAATTCTCTTTTGTGTCTCCATTTGTGCGCTGAAGCAGTCAAGTTACCCTCGAGCTGTATCTACTATACCTTCTAAATTTCAGGTAAATTTCATTTCTTTGAGCTCTTTGCAAAACCAAAAGTTACAGTTTTAAGGTTGCGTGGTTCTTGCAGATAACGAATAAGACATGCATACTCTCCTCTTTCAATTATCAACCATTTCATTTGCTTAAATTAAATGATACAGATTGAAACTTTAAATTGTTATTGTGCTTAAACTCTGTTGAATTTCTTCAGGTGGTGGCTCTATTGTTCTAGTCTTGAATTAGGTGAAATATTCTTGTTTTATGAGGTTGTTGTACCTTGCGCGGCGAGTATGGTACATGTGATAAAAAACTTACCTACTTTGGCAGTTTATTTAGATGGGAATGAGAAGAACAATCGACTTTGTTATTCAAGAAGGGCTAAGTTAAGATACCCACGTGAGATATTCGCTTTTTATACTGGAAAAGTAAAAGGGTGTCTTAGTTTTAATGGTTCTAATCTGGTGTATGTTTCTGAAAGTTGCACTATGTTTGGATTTTCCCAGCTAAAGTTACCATCAGTTTTATTTAGCTTCAAGGAGGTGAATAACCTGTGCAGAATAGCTCTGAATGTCCCTTATGAACTTGAATCCGTGTGTAATGGAGAGAGTGAGGGTTCTGATGTCCAAAACGGAAATTCAACCAATGATGTATATAAGCTGGAATTGTCTCATAAGGACTGTTGGACGAATTCAAATATTGGGAATCTTGATACAAACCAACCTTCAAGTTTTCTTGAAGAAACTAAAAATTCAGTTGAGAATGGGATTATGTACTTAGAAGAGACGAATGAGGAGGTATTGTCAAAAAGGATCTTGAAGCTCAGCAGGCAAAATAAACCCAAAAGTGCATTGGCGATATACAAGTCGATGACTTTCTCAAGTCTTAAACCTGATTTACATGCATGTAATTCCCTTCTTTCAAGTCTGTTGAGGAATGGAATGCTTGATATTGCTTTAAAAAACTTCAACTCCATGAAGGCTAGTGGGCTAACAACTGGCCACACTTATAGCTTGATTCTGAAGGCAGTAGCTGATGCTCGGGGTTGTGACGCAGCAATGAACATGTTCAGTGAATTGATAAGCAGTAAGAATCTTAGAGAAAAAATTGACATTGTTGTATACAACACGATGATATCCATTTTTGCAAAAGCAAACAGCTGGTATCAGGCACAAAAGATCTGGAACATATTGACGGATAATGGTCAAGTTGGAACGATAGTCACTTACCGTCTACTAGTTTGCACGTTTGTTCGCTGTGGTCAGAATGAATTAGCTATTGATGCATACAGTGAGTTGATTCGAAATGGATTGAGCCCAGAAGGTGATACAATGCATGCTATTATTGGAGCATACTCTAGGGAGGGTAAGTATGACTCTGCATTGAACGTCTTGCAATATATGTTGGACAACGAGCTGAAGCCAAATGAAAGAGCATGCAACGCAGTGATCAACTCACTTGGAAAAGCTGGCAAAGTCAAGCTTTCCTTTGAAGTTTATGAGTTGATGAAATCACTAGGTCATGCACCTGACACGTACACATGGAATTCATTGCTCAATGCCTTAAACAGGGCAAATCGATATTCAGAGGCACTTCAGCTCTTCGAGAGAATCAGGAATCTTCAAAGTGTCAATTTGAATGTGCATTTATACAATACTATTTTGACATCATGCTACAGACTTGGGTTGTGGGACAAAGCTATACAGATACTGTGGCAGATGGAGGCTTCCGAAATTCCGGTTTCAACTGCATCCTATAATCAAGTAATTGGAGCTTGTGAGGTTGCAAGAAGGCCCAAGGTTGCGTTGCAAGTTTATTACCGCATGGTTCGCCAAAAACATTCTCCTGACATATTTACTCTATTGTCGTTGATGAGAGTTTGCATCTGGGGTTCTCTCTGGAATGAAGCAGTGGAAATACTAAAAGTAAGTCAGACATTCATTGCATCTACTTGTAACATAACTATTCCCTTCTTCAACTTCCCTGCCATATCGCATATAGATTAAGTTTATGGGCTCAGAGAATATGCTACACCTGTTGATTTGATTGTTTTATTGTGTCTGAGAAGGGCGATTATGTATTTGATTGTTCTTTATCTTTTTTGGGTTAAGAATTTATTTGAGAGTAAACGTGCTGATGCATCATGATTTACATCTTCTTCTAACATAACTGTCCCTTCTTTAACTTCCCTGTCGTGTTCCAAGTAGATGAAGTTTACAGGCTTGGAGTATATGCTATAAGCCTATAACTGTGTATTTGATTGTGCTTTTTCTTTTCCGGGGTAAGATTTTATTTGAGAGTAAACTTGCTGATGCATCATGACTTGTACGGAAATCTGCAATTTGGAATATCAGAAACTCAAATCTATTGGGAAAAAATTATAGGGAGTGTTGATTATTGACTTGATTATTTCTCTGTTCAATTCCTTAAGTTTAAAAAAAAAATCTTTGACGTTGGATGGAAGTGATTAGGGAGGAAGGAAGCATAGAAGCTATCAAACTATCATTATCCAGGACCAAGTTGTTTCAATTTTCTTAAACTTAATATTTTGCAGCTTTCTGCACCAAATGGATCACTTTACAATGCTGCTATTCAAGGGATGTTTTTAACAGGGAAGATTGATTTGGCTAAGAAGCTGTACGCGGAAATGCGTGAGAGAGGCCTTCAACCTGATGGCAAGACACGGGCTATGATGCTGCAAAACTTACCAAAGCATTCCATGAGAAATAGAAGGCGAAATGTGCAAAACTATAAATTTTGACATGAAATCTTATCATATAAAGATTAGCCAGAAGGCAAATAGAGTCAATGAGGTGCAACAGATGCTTCTAGCTGACTTGATGCAAAAATAGACTTAGCCACGCAGAAGGGCACCAAGACCAAATGAGGTGCTACTAATCTACTGAATTGGTTCTTCTTCAACCCTCTGCAAACAAATTGTTCTTGCTAAATTTCCTTTTCCAGCAAGTGCCAATTGACAGATTTTACTTCAGGCATGTTAGTGTACGTATTTTTCCCCTTCAAGATGAGGAGAACCGCTGCCACATCTTTTGTTTAATTGTCGCGTGAAAAGTTGGCTAAGGTAAGATTTCCTCCTCCTTGCTATTCAATATATTCTGTTCCCATTATTATGATTCAGTTGATATTTGATTTATCTCATACCGTATTGAAATACTAGGAAATTTTCACATCAAGGCAGCTTAGAATCTGGGAATCATTTGTCCAAAATCCTCAGTAGATGTTCGCCAACTTTAGAGCAAATGGTCCTTATTATTGCTTTACTCTCCAAGATTGTCTACCGTCGATAGGGCACCGGGAGTTTCCGGCTAGTCTTGCTGGTTATAATGATGACACTTGGGTTTGGACAAAGTTAACCAGAAAGGAGATGGAATCTGGGTGCGTTTGGACAGTCACTTGGAAAAGCTTTCAGATTCAGAAATCTACAAGCATAAATATTATGAGCCTTGTTGTATGCTGTCTTTTCAAGCACGCGGAGGAACAAGATGGTCTTCTGATATTGACAAGCTTCGAGGAAGCACATTGTCTTCAAGCGTGTTTTGCATCTATAGGAAACATTTCAAAGAAAAGCTTTTTGTTACGGTGTAATAACCAAAGTATTGTATGGATGATAATCCGTAATAAGATTTAGCATGTTCAAATAGAATGGCCATGTTCTATCCAGCATAAAGTATGCATAACTTCTCACATAACCTAGTGCGGGGATTATATAATATCGCCAACCAAAGACAGCATAAAGTTATGAGGAATTTTCAGAAGCCACTATGATACTACCATATACATAATTACTTCCTATAGTTACTATTTAGTTGTTATGCAACTGTATTCGCGCTACTGTATTCACGAATACAATAGTGGAATTCGCCTAAAAAATAGGGGAATCCAGTTGTGTGACTGTATTCACGCAACTATATTCATGAATACAGCAACGGAATTCGCCTAAAAAATAGGCAAGTCAAGCTGTTTAATAACAGAATTTCATGTATTCACGCGAATGTATTTATAAATATAGTGAGGTAATCCGCCTAAAAAATAGTGATTACGGATGTTTAATAACAAAAAGCCCAATATTGAATTGTATTCAATTTCACTATATTGAATTCAGTTGTATCAAACAATAAAAAAATAAATAAATAGGGTGTATACTGTTCTATTCAATTCGACTGTATACATTTTATTCAGTTCACAGATATTCATTATTCACTATTATACATTGTATTCAATTCGACTGTATTCAAACAACAAAAAATCACAAAGCACAAAGATATTTGGCTGTATTAAAAAAAATATAGACCTGCGAAATACATAAATACAAGCGAAAAAATATATTTATACAAAAATACAATGTATTTGAGTGTATTTGTACAGAATACAATGTATTTTTCCTTTGAAACTACATCTGAAGAAGAGAGAGTACTTTTCCTCTTGCCACTCTTTTTCTGAGCATTTTCTTTCTGCTCGACCCGCCTAAAAAAGTTCACAATAGGAGACTTACTTCTCTGCCGCCGTGGTGGTAGTGGCAGCAATGATGCAAATGTCTTTGCTATTTCAGCTTCCATTACTTCCTTACCTTTGATACTAGTACTTGTAGTCGTCACATGTTGGTGTACACACTGTAGATTAACTGAACCTGTAGAAGTATTTTCAATTGCAGTAACCCTAGAGGATTCGGCCAGAGAATTCAAGAGTAGAAGTAGCATTGAGCGGTGGCGTTGAAGAAGTAGAATTAGGATTTGGAGAGTAGAAACTTGATAATAGATCTCTCATTCTCTTTGCTCGATGACGATTCTGTCTTGATTTGTTCCTTTTTGCTCGAAGAGAGAGATAAGAAAGAGAGAGAGAGAGAGAAAGAACATAATTGACGTATTTTATGCTGTTTACCCTTAAATTAGATAACAATTAAATTTGTACGCAGTTTTAAGGATATGTGATTTGATTCAACACAAATAATCACGAATATTAGAAAAATGAGCTAAAGACAAAATAAACAATCAAACCAGTTCTAATGTTATGGCCTAATCGGAACTTAGATCAAATAATGACATCATCCTCTATCGGACTCTCGATTCGAGCTCAACCGTGAATGAAGAACAAGTTAAGTAAACAAGAACTTTAACAGTAGCTAAAAGGCAGAAAATAAATTTGTATTACTTTGATTCGCGTGTTACAATGTGTGTTACAAAAGAAAAACTTTCATTTTATATAGTAGGAGAGTTTCATCCTTAGTACAAGTCCAAAAGAGGTAAAAATCTTCCTTTCTCGTTAATTACTGATCCGTAACCGATGCCGAACGAGATCTGGGCCGTGATATCCGGTTAGGTACGAATATCACACAGCCCTCTATCCGTCGTGTGTAACCGTTCACCGTGTTTCTCGAGGTCTTAGAACTCGTTCTAGGTCCGGGGAGCGTCACTTTATCATGCCCGATGATGAACACATCGTTCACCTTTCATGGATCTCGATACGAAGGGCTCCCAGCCTCGATTTCAATCTAGTGCGTCCATGCCCTTCTTCTGTTTTCTTTACCAAAAAATTGGGGAAGGTACTATCCCCGATTTTAACGGTATACAGATATTCCCCTCGTTTTCCGGAGAGTAAGTTTGCCGAAACGATGGAAAACGATAAATGAACCCTAATTCCTTCCTTCGCACGTTACAACTGAGATGACGGATAAATCAAAACGTTCCATCAGTGGCGTCTTTCGGACTTCGGACACGTGTCAGTCACCGGCTGGCTGTCTTCGAATGCGAAATGATGCACATTGATTGTTTTCCCCTATAAAAGCTTCAACCTTTTTTACTTCTTCCACTTCCCGTTCTAGATTTTACCCTCGAACTCTCTAACGACTTTTAACTTCTCTAAATCTTCATACATTGTTCTTTGATCTTTCATATCTTCATCTTCAATCCTCATACATTTTCTGAACCTTTAACCTAGAACTTCATACCTTCATATCATCTTCAAATCTTCATATTTTTCTTCAAAACTTCATACTCTTCTTTAGACCTTCATATTTCCCAGATTACAATGGCAAAAACCTCAAGTTAGTGCCTCGGCAGGCTGCTCCTTCATCTTCCCACCGGGCCGCAGATGCTAAGGTGGCTATTCCCGAAGTAGCTTAGGAGCCCCCACGAAGAGCTTCATACCTGGGGGCTGCTCTATCAGGAACGAATTCAATGTCTAGAAGGCCTCTAGTCAACAAGACCGAGGCGAGGAGATACATATGCTCCGTCATTGAAGAAAATGGTACATAATCCGAGTGGACTGTAAATGGGAGGGTAAGGATGTGGTCGTCCCCGGGACCAATGACGATGTTACTACTTACATGAAGGGGTATTTGAGTGTTTACACTTACCCCTTCACGCTCACACCGGTGGACCCCATAGTCCTAGCTTTCTGCGAAAGGTACGAGGTGTGCCTCGGGCAAATCTACCCGTCCTTTTGGAGGATTGTGATCCTCTTACGCCATTTCGTGAATAATACCAAAGCCCTTCGGTTCACCCTCGACCATCTACTCCGCCTGTATAGTCCCTGAATCTTCCAAGGGTGACTGATCAAGCTTGTTCGCCGGGCAAGCAAGGCTCCTTTCTCGAGTATCGACGAGGACCGAGACCGAGACCGAGGCTGGCAGGGGAGGTTCGTTCGGGTGAAAATCGAAGACCTGATCCTTCCCAATTTTTTGCCGTTCCCTGAGGAGTAAAACACATCCTGTAAGTATTGTCTTTCTTGTGTATTCATTTCTTTTTATTCTCTCTCATTGCTTGTGTTTGTGGTCATGCAGCCGTTGCCTAAGTTCCCAATGCAATTTCCCGATTCAAGGAGTGGATCGAGGGTATTTGCAAGCAGATGCCGTACTTCGAGCGCGCATGGCACAAGCTTTCGAGGGGCAAATGGGAGGCCCGTTCTCATGGTGAGGTTCTTTCCTGAATAATTATCACCATTCTCTTAACTTGCATAGTGCTAACCCTTTCTCTTTTCTTATAGGTTTGCCTAAGACCACCGAACTTAGGCTGTTGGATGATTCGTCCTCTCTTGCCGAGCCCTCCGTTTCGGGGCAGCCAGGGGCCGCTGTGAAGGAGGAGAATAAGAAAAAGAAGAGAAAGTCCTGGGGTTCCCCGGACGTCGAGGCGAAGAAGAAGAAGGTGACCATCCGGGTCTGGAAGCCTAAAAAGAGCACCAAGTCCAGGATACCGAACCCCGATTCTCTCTACCGGCTCAGGGACGAGCCTGATGATGACGACCTTTTCATTGCTCGTGGGTCGACCCTTAATAAGGGGGAGCAGGCGACGACCGAGAAAGGGGACCATGAGGTCGATCCCCATCTAAATCGGGAACCAGAGGCAGAGACGTTTGTGGTCTCCCAGGAAGCCGCTCCTATTCCGAAGGAGGCAACCAGTGTCATTGACATTGTGGAGACACCCTCCTATACCGACTCAATGCTCGAAGAGGCCCAAGCGGGCAAAGAGAAGTCAAGTGAGGTGGTGCAGGCCCCAGACGACGCCCTCACCACGTTCTTCGACGGCATGGATATGGCCGCACTGGAGGATTATTTTGGGCTTGGTCACCTGGAGGTCCCGAAGAAGGATGTTCCCTCGTGAGTGGGCGGGCCAAGTTCGAGCCCAAAACTAGTGAAGGAATTTCTTGCTCCAAGCGTGGACCCCGAATGAAAGAGACTAGTCGTTCTTATAATCCCGGAGGATGCCTGGGTCCTGTCTGCTCCGATATGCATAGCTACCTTTGATGTCTGGTGACCGAGGAGGACCAGGCAAAGATGAATGAGGTGGGCATGTTGAGCCTCTTCAACTAGGCGCAACAGGTGCTGAACCGGGTACGACGTCAACCCTTTGTACCCCTTTGTGAATCTCACTTTGGTTTTTGATGTCCTCTACTAATTTCATTGTTTTTCAGGCTTTAGCGCTTTACCATAAAAGCTTTCTCCCGTATCGTTTGGAGATTAGCCAGCTCGAGTTCAAGCTCAAAGTGCAGTTCCGAAAGAAGGACATGTACATGGCTCTTAGTGAGCAACAAGACGAGGCCTTCAAAGACGATTCCTTAGCATAAAATCAGATGTAGCTCTGGAGCTTCGATTTTTTGGAGATTCGAACGTAGCCCGACTTCGATGCAACTTTGGTTTACTTGTGGCTTCGAACCCTCAGTGAGAACGGATGTTTTTAAGATGCTTAAGTATTTTTAGACAATGCTTTGTCGAGGGTAACCTTTTAGTAGGCTTCAAATTTTTGTAAGGGCCTTACTTTCTGGTTACGGACTTCGGACGACTCCAAGCCGTTTTTAGGGTGGCCGTAGCCTCTTATATTCGGGCACCGCCTAGTAGGTTTTGGTGCCTCCTGGATTCGGTAACCCAGGTCATTCGAATTTTCATCGGGCGACATTCCCTGAGTAGGGGTAGCCCGTGGTCTTGATAGTCCCCGAGCAGGGGTAACCTGAGGGCTTTAGGATCCAGGATCAAAGAAGCAAAATGTGCAGTAAAAAAGTGTAAGGGAAGTAGAAATTTATTTCATTTCTTAGTATGCAATGTACATGATCGAAGGCGCATAAAAGCTTGTGCCATGGCTAGAGTGGACTATGTGGGCACGGTTCATACGGCCGTTTGACCCTTACGATGAATCCTAACCACCAAGCCTTAGCTTTTAGCACCTAAAATTTTCTTTTTCCCTTGCTAAAGAACTTAATATGAGGGTAATGACCCCTAGTATTCGAGGTCGAACTCGTGAGGGCTTGGATATTGTTGACCTGAAGCAAACAATCATTGATTCTGGTTTGAAAGCAGTCTTCAAATATAAGGTAGCACGTTTGATTGTTGCCTCGTTAAGAACCTTACCAAAAAACCTACTTCGGGACAAAATCGGTTCAAGAGAAAAAGAGTGCAACACGTGCTTTCAGACATAATAGCCACATCCGTCCTTGGTTGATTACCTGCATATGTTAGCCCGATTTATAACATGATTAAAAATGAATTGAGTTTGTACCTTAACAGTAATACCGCTTTAAGTGTGTCACATTCCAGTTGTTTGGTAGTTGTACGCCGTTTCCCGCTTCGAGTTTATATGAGCCTTTGCCATTTATTCTGATAACTCGATATGGTCCTTCCCAATTCGGGCCCAGTTTCCCTTCATTCAGGTTCCTAGTGTGTGGTGTTACCTTCTCAACACCAAGTCCCCAACTTGAAAGTGCCGAATGCTGGCTCTTTGGTTGTAATACCTTTGTATTCGTTGCTTCTGGGCGGGCAACCGGACCAGGGCAGCCTCCCGTCTTTCAACCAATAGTTCCAGGCTCGTGATCATGGCCTCGCTCTTTGGCTCTTCGGTCGCATAATGGAACCTAAGTCTTGGTTCTCCCACCTTGATTGGTATTAAGGCTTTGGCTCCGTAGACCAAAGAAAACAGGGTGGCCCCGGTGCTCGATTTCGAAGTCATACAATATGCCCACATGACTTCGCACAGGATCTCCTTCCATTTCCCTTTCGAATCGCTCAACCTCTCTTTTAGGTTTTGAAGTAATTGTCTCCTTTGTTGATTCCGCCTGCCCATTCCCACTAGGATGATAAGGTATCAATAGTATATTCTTGATCTTGTAATCTTCGAAAAACTTACTCACCTTGCTGCCGGCGAATTGTTTTCCGTTGTCGCAAACAATCTCGGTCGGTATCCCAAATCGAGATTTTATATGGTCCCAGATGAAGTCAATGACTTATTTCTCTCAGACCTTTTCGAACGCTTGTGCCTCGACCCATTTGGAAAAATAATCAGTCATGAATAGTATGAATTGAGCTCTACCAGGTGTCCATGGCAGGGGACCAACGATGTCCATTCCCCATTTCATAAATGGCCACGAGGACAAGACCGAGTGGAGAATTTCTCCCGATTGATGGATCATCGGGCATGTCTTTGTCACTCGTCACATTTCCATACAAAGTCCTTTGCATCCTTCTCCATTTCGGTCCAGTAATAGCCGACCCTAATAAGTTTTCGAACCATGGATTCTGCCCCTGAATGGTTCCCGCAAGTGCCTTCGTGAACTTCTCTCAAGGCGTATTCAGTCTCTCCCGGTCCTAAGCATCTGTCTAGTTGGCCAAATAAGGTCCTCCTAAACAATGCCTTTTCGACCAAGCTAAATCTGGCAGCTTTGGTGCACAGGGCTCTCGATTCTTTGGGATCCGAAGGCAATTTTCCTGTATTCAAGTAGTCTATGTACTTGTTTCTCCAATCCCAAGTTAAACTCGTTGAGTTCACTTCGGCGTGGACTTTTTCTATCATCGAGTTCATTAGCTGCACTATTGCTCCCGAACTGAATTCATCAGAATCGACCGACAACCCCAAGCTATCCAGTGCATCGACCTTACTGTTTTGATCTCGGGGTACATGCTGCAAGGTCCACTCGCTGAATTGATGTAGGGTTGCTTGTAATTTGTCCAAGTACCTTCACATCCATTCTTCCTTTACTTTGAATGTTTCGTTAACTTGATTTACCACGAGGAGGGAGCCACACTTAGCTTCGATCACCTCAGCCCCAAGGATTTTAGCCAATTCTAGACCTGCAATCAGGGCCTCATACTCAGCCTCATTGTTAGTCAATTTTACAGTTCTAATAGAGTGCCTAATTACATTTCCTGTAGGTGGTTTTAATACGATATCGAGCCTGGACCCTTCACATTTGAAGGACCATCCGTGAAAAGGGTCCAGATTCCCGAAGTGATCCCCGAGGTTAACAGTAATTCCCTTTTGAATTCAGTTATTAAGGCCGGCATAAAGTCGGCCACGAACTCTGCAAAAATATGAGATTTTATGGCGGGTCGAGGTCGATACTCGATATCGTACCCGCTAATTTCCACGGCCCAATTGACCAACCGGCCTGAGAGCTCGGGCATGTGCACGATATTTCTTAGTGGGTAAGAGGTCATGACACATATGGGGTGGCATTGAAAGTAAGGCTTTAGCTTCCTGGAGGCGCTTATCAAAGCGAGTGCCAATTTTTCCAAGTGAGGATACCTTGATTCGGCCTCGCCTAGAGTTCTATTAACATAATAAATAGAAAATTGCACATCTTCTTCCTCCTGGACTAAAACTCCACTTACTGCCACCTCAGAAACCACCAAGTAGAGGTACAATTGTTCGTCTTCCTTCGGAGTGTGCAACAGGGGGAGACTCGATAGGTACCGTTTGAGTTCTTCCAAAGCTTGCTGGCATTTCGGGATCCAGGGAAAGTTATTCTTCTTCTTTAATAGTGAGAGGAATTGATGGCTTTTGTCCGAGGACCTCAAGATGAACCGGCCCAAGGCGGCTATACGCTCGGTCAATATTCGAACGGCCTTGACGTTGTCCACCACGGTGATGTCCTCTATGGCTTTTATTTTGTCGGGGTTGATCTCGATTCCCCAATTGGATACCATGAACCCAAGGAATTTGCTCGATACAACCCCGAATGTGCACTTCTCCGAGTATAGCTTCATGTTGTATTTCTTTAGTATGTCGAAAGGCTCCTGCAAATGTTCAAAATGATCCTCTGCTCGTAGGGATTTGTCTAACATATTGTTAATATAAACTTCCATTTATTTTTCTATTTGTTCTTCGAACATCCGGTTTACTAGGCGTTGGTAGGTGGCACCGACGTTCTTTAACCCAAACGACATTACGTTATAACAGTAGGTGCCAAATTTAGTGATGAAAGAAGTCTTTTCTTGATCGTCCGGGTCCATCCAAATTTGGTTGTACCCAGAGTAGGCATCGAGAAACTGAGTATCTCGTGCCTGGCCGTTGCGTCGATCATTCGATTGATGTTAGGAAAAGGGAAAGAATCTTTAGGGCATGCTTTGTTCAGGTCTTTGTAATCTACACACATTCTTAGCTTATTCCCTTTTCTAGGCACTACCACTATGTTAGCTAACCAGCCCAGTTATTTAACTTCCCCGATGGACCCTATTTTCAGAAGTTTAGATACTTCATCCTTGATGAATGCATGTTTGATCTCATATTGTGGCCTCCTCTTCTGCTTAATCGGGTGGAACTTTGGGTCCAAACTCAGCTTATGAGTGGTTACCTTCGATAGGATCCCTGTCATGTCAAAGATGGAACCAAGCGAAATAATCTATGTTAGCTTTAAGAAAATCAATAAGTTTTTTTCTAAGCTCGGGGGTTAACCTCGTGCCCAGGTATACCTTTCGATCCGGTAGGTGTTCGATTAATATGACTTGCTCCAACTCTTCAACTGTCGATTTGGTGGCATGTCATTAGGGCTATGAAGGACCTCGGGATACCGTATTCGTCCTCCTCGTCTGCGCTTCGTTCCTCCGGTTCGGCCGAGATCGGCATCAGTGATTGACATTTAATTTCTTCCTTTCTGGTCGGCTCTGCATTCCTTGATGTCGAAACTGCGGGCACAGGGATAACAACATCGACAACGAACATCTCCTTTGCGGCCTGCTGTTCTTCGTAGACCGTCTTGACTCCTCCCGGTGTGGGGAAGTTCAATGCTGGTGCAAGGTCGAGGGCGTCGCTCTCATGTTGTGAATCCACGACCTTCCGAATAGAGCATTGTATCTCATGTCCCCCTCGATCACGTAGAATTTCGTTTATTAGATCGTCCCAGCATTGTTTGCCGGCAAGGTGATCTCCCCTTTAGTGGTCTCACATGCCATGTTAAACCCGTTCAACACCCGGATTGCCGGCACGACTTGGTCCTGTAATCCCAGTTGCCCTACGACCCTTGATCTGATGATATTGGCCAAGCTACTTAGATCAATCAACACACGTTTAACTCGAGATTTATTGATAAATACAAATATTACCAGCGCATCATTGTGAGGTTGCACGATGCCCTCGATATCCTCGTCGTTGAGCGAAATCGTTTCCTCCGGGACATAATCTCGGGTGCGTTTTTCTCTTGTTTATAGATACTTTAGTTCGCTTTATCATTGGTCCTTGGGAGACATCGACTCCTCCGATGATCATATTGATGACGTGCCGAGGCTCTTCTTGTTCGACCTGATTGTTGGTGTCCCTGTTCCTGAAGTGGTTTTTGGCTTGATCACTCAGAAATTCTCGGAGGTGTCCGTTGTTAAATAAAGGGGAAACTTCTTTTCTCAACTGTCGCCAATCCTCGGTCCTGTGACCATAAGTGTCGTGATACTTACATATCAAGTTAGGATCTCTTTGGGTAGGGTCAAACTGCAATGATCGGGGCCACTTAGTCTCTTTGATGTGCCCGATGGCTGACACGATGCTGGCAACATCAACGTTGAAGTTATACTTTGATAATCTTGGTGCTTCCCTACCCTCGAGCAACCTGTCGAAACCATTTTTGCTCATCAGACCTCGGCTATTGGGCCCTCGATCGCCTCTCTTCTCTGTCCTTGTGGGGTGATAGTCGGACTCATTTCCCCTTCGGTCTACGTTGTATGGTTAGTACAGATCCCAGACCGGTCTTGGCTCATGATCAACAACTCTCTTAGACCTATCATCGCCCCTGATAGGGTAAACAGACCTAGGAGAAGCTTCGAGTTGGTCGTACTTGACCCTGATCTGTGGCTGGTACTTGTTGTGGATGTTGGCCCAGGTGATCGCCGGGTACTCTCCCAAGTTTTGTTTTAGTTGTTGAGAGGCCAGGGAACTTTGGAGGTTAAGCCCCTGACGGACCAATCATCTGCAACCAGAGGCAGGTCATCCATTCTATCAAGAACCTTGACATGAACCCCCTGAGCATCTCGTTGTCTCTTTGTTTAACCATGAAAAGGTCAGACTTTTTTGGTCTCGACCTTGATGGCCCCGACATGGGCTTTTACGAAAGCATCTGCAAGCATAGCAAATGAGTCAATGAAATTTGGGGGTAAGTTGTGATACCATATTATTTCTCCTTTGGGAAAAGTCTCCCCAAACTTTTTCAGTAACACCGACTCGATTTCATCGTCTTCAAAGTCGTTCCCCTTGATTGCGCACGTATAGGAGGTCACATGCTCGTTTGGATCCGTGATTCCATTGTATTTGGGGATGTCAGGCATTTAAAACCTCTTTGGGGTCGGCTTCGGTGCCGCGCTTAGAGGGAAAGGCTTCTGGATAAATTTCTTGGAATCCGGCCCCTTCAATATCGGGGGTACCTCTGGAATTTGATCGACCCTGGAATTGTATGTTTCCACCTTCTTGTCATTAGTCTCAATTTTCTTCTCACCTGATTCTACCCGCTTCATTAATGCTTCAAGCATTTTCATTATCTTAGGATTGACCCCAGGCTCTGCTTCACTCGGTCTCTCGGTGATTTGTTCGTTTCTTCGGATGCTTTTCTGGGATTGTTCGGGTTTGACCCTGTTGGAGGCGTGGATTTTATTCTGTAGCTGTGCTATTGCCGCCTGTTGAGCTACAATATTTCAAAGATTAGCCATAGGCTTGCCCCATCACCTTCGCCTTCGGGCGCTTCTCGAGCTGTTGGTCGGGGTCCCCGCGAATACTTTTTTCGGGATCAGTTGGCAAATTGACGTCGATGGCCACCTGTGAGTTAGCATCGACCGGATCAGCAACTGGGACGCCGTTGGGATCAGCAGGAGGCAACTCATTGCTTGGCACCAAATTATTATTTTCGCCATGATGGCCAGACTTAGCGTCAACGTCAAGTGGGCAGACTGAGAGTTCGACATTTTTGGGCTGACCTGAAATTAAGACTTTAAAGAACAAGCATAAAATAGGGTGTGTTATAGAGATTCATATTAAATCACCACTATTATCCTTTGCCCAACAGTAGGCGCCAAACTGTTTACCTTTAAATTGGGATAACAATTAAATTTATATGCGGTTTTAAGGATATGTGGTTTGATTCAACACAAATAATCAAGAATATTAGATAAATGAGTTAAAGACAAAATAAACAATCAAACCAGTTGTAATGTTTTGGCCTACCCTGAACTTAGATCAAACAATGACCTTGTCCTCGATCGGACTCTCGATTCAACCTCAGCCGTGAATGAAGAACAGGTTAAGTAAACAAGAACTTTAACAGTAGCCTAAAGGCAGAAAATGAATTTGAATTGCTTTGATTCGCGTGTTACAAAAGAAAAACTTCCCCTTTATATAGTAGGAGAGTTTCATCCCTAACACAAGTCTAAAAAAGGTAAAATCCTCCTTTCTCGTTAATTACTGATCCGTAACCGACATCGAGCAAGATCTGCGTCGTGATATCCGATTAGGTACGAATATCACGACCCTCCATTTGTCGTGTGTAACAGTTCGCCGTGTTTCCCGAGGTCTTAGTCATTTTGGGTCCGAGAAGCGTCGCTTTATCATGCCCGATGATGAGCACATTGTTCACCTTTCATGGATCTCGATACGAAGGGCTCCCAGCCTCGGTTTCAATCTCGTGCGTCCATGCCCTTCTTCCGTTTTCTTCACCGAGAAATCGGGATATGTATTATCCCCGATTTTACCCGTATACACATGCCTCAATGATATGTATAAATAAATACCTATTTTCCTATAAAATAGAAAAGGTAGCTATGAGAAATACTATTCTAAAATTATTTTGGTTTATAATAAATAAGATGTAATAATTTGCTATAGGAGGTAAAATTTTCTAAAGTTATCCGAAGATTATTTTATATATTAGAACAAATCAAAAATTGCATTTATTATTTTTTCCTAATCTCTTCAACTAAATGTTTTATTATTTATGCCAAATCTTATACTAAAATTATTTCTCCTCATCCCTCCGACCAAACAACCTTTGAAGCTAAATGCTCAGCTCCCAAACTCATTAGCTATATCATCTTTCGCATTAGAAATGGCACGAGCAAGCAGCTGCATGTTATGACGGTACTGAGAACTGAACCTCAATTGATTTCTGGCTACAGTACATGCATACAAGATAAGAGAGAGTGCCATGGTAATTTCCTCATTTGTTAATTCATCTTGAAATTAATACATAAAACCTCCTATTATCTCACTTTTGAGGTCTACCTCCTCTCTTTAGCTAAAGATTGCAAAAAGCACGGGTAAACCGCCCGCGCAAGCTAAGATGTTATATAAAAGACAAAAACTCAATATTGTTCAAGTATATGTATTAGCTATTCAAAGCCGTGAAAGACCTATATCCAAAATCTATAATACAAGCAAGCAGATCATAGTGTGGATCGTCTAGTTCCCGAGTGAAAGATTCTTATGTGCAGCCTCATAGTTTCTGAGTGAAAGCTTCTTCGTTCTCTGCTGGAGAATCTGAACCAGATCCTGATCTTCTAAACACTAGCTTCTGCTGGGGAAGTTGTCCATTGGAGAATGCTGTGACCTCAGTGTCTATTAAAACAGTGTCCTCATCCTTGAAATCTCCTCTTAAGATTCCTTTGGCCAATTCATTCTCAATATTCTGCTGGATCACCCGCTTCACTGGCCGTGCTCCATAGTTGGGATCATAACCAAGATTTCCAAGCAGTTGAATAGCAGCATCGCTCACTTGAATCTTCATTTTGCGATCAGCTAATCTCTGCTGTACTCTCTCAAGCTGCAAGAACCCAAAAAACTTGACTCATTAATATCCCACGCAATTCAATCCAACGGATTCATTCAGAAACAGCATCAATTACGTACTCTACTATGAGATTCAATCATCTTTTTTCAGCATTGGCAAGCCAAGAAAGTATGTGCAAACTGAAGCAAGCACATTTCAAGATTTTAAAGAGTAGGTTACCTGTAATCGCACAATGCTACTGATCTGGTTGCGATCCAGAGGCTGGAATACTATATATTCATCAACCCGATTCATGAATTCAGGACGGAATACTGCACGCGCAGCCTCCATCACCCTTTGCTTTATAGTTTGATAAGTTGTTTCCTTCGGCAAATCGTCATCATCCATATTGAGGATATATTGTGAACCAACATTCGATGTCATGATGATAACAGTATTGGTGAAACTCACAGTCCGTCCTTGTGAGTCAGTCACCCTACCATCATCCAAGATTTGGAGGAACACATTAAATACATCTGCATGGGCTTTTTCGATTTCATCAAACAATATGACCGCATATGGTCTCCTGCGAACAATCTCCGTCAACTGCCCCCCTTCCTCATACCCGACATAACCAGGTGGAGCTCCTATCAATCTTGAAACTGCATGCTTCTCCATGTATTCACTCATATCAATGCGCACAAGTGCTTCTTCAGTATTGAACAAATAGTTAGCAAGCGCCTTAGCTAGCTCCGTCTTTCCAACTCCAGTGGGACCCATGAACATAAAACTGGCAATAGGACGATGAGGATCTGAAAGTCCAGCGCGCGAGCGCTGAATTGCCTCTGCTACGGCTTTTACTGCTGGATCTTGACCAACAACACGTTTGTGTAGCTCTTCCTCCAGATGCAGCAGCTTTTCCCGCTCTGATTGTTGTAACTTAGAAACCGGAATTCCAGTCCACTTACTGACAATCTCCGCAATATCATTCCCAGTAACTTCTTCTCTCAGCATCGATTTTCCAGACTTCATATACTCATCTAGTTCTTTTTCTGCAGCTGCAAGCTGACGCTGCAAGGAGTTTAGACTCCCATACTTCAGTTCGGCAGCACGGTTAAGATCATATTCCCGCTCTGCTTGCTGGATCTCAAGATTTACCCTGTCAATCTGTTTTCAAGAAGGTTAATCAAGCACCACCCTGAATCTAATTCATTTACAAACTGCTCGTACAGCTTATTCGATTGATGGATCAGAATATGAGTGCATTTCCAATCAAAAGCATAACAAGTAAAAGACGCACTTACTACATAAAGAGACTTCAGTTGCATACCTCTTCCTTAACCGACTGTATGCGAGTCATGACAGTTTTTTCATGCTCCCACTGCTCAGTCAGCTCTGCTTGTTTCTCCTTTAAAAGAGACAATTCAGCCTCCAGGCGGTTTAACCGATCTTTTGATGCTTTATCCGTATCATTAGTTAGAGATAGCCTCTCCATCTCCAACTTTAAAACTGAACGATTGATCTCATCAAGGGCTGTAGGTTTTGAGGTAATCTCCATTTTCAGTTTTGCAGCTGCCTCATCAACTAGATCAATAGCTGCATTTTGAGAAACATCAGCACTTTTAGCACCAATAGCAAGAACAAGAAACACAAGTATATTGGACACCACATTTTTGCAGGTCAATTGCCTGCACTTAGTGTATATTGCAGCAAGGAAAACACTTAGATAATTACTAAACTTAAAGAAAATAAAGCTGCTCAAATTGTATCCATTCCTATAGTATTTGCAAGAGGCTATGTTCAAATGTCGTTAATTGATGTAAAAGCTTTATTTTATTTTTTTAATTTGATATAAGCGCAGTATTTTACTCTTGAAATAAGTGATAATCAGTAGTTAGACAGGAAACAGGATTCAAAATCCACAGGCAGGACCAAAACCTGCATATTGCAAGTTAAATCATGCAAATTCAAAGACGTTCTCTTTCTCCTATAATTGAAATCAAAACTACACACTAAAGTTATTCGAGCTTCAATTTTCTAGGTACCATCCCGTAATAAAGTAGTTATACTATTAAAGGGAATAACAGCTAGCTCTTAGGAGAGCAGTTTCTCAGAAGTCGGATCTAGTTCTCACCTTTGTCAGGTAGAAAGCGTCCACTAATATAACGGTCTGAGAGAACTGCAGCATCAACAAGTGCAGTGTCTGAAATGCGGACCCCATGATGCAGCTCATATCTTTCACGCAGTCCACGAAGTATAGAGATGGTATTTTCAACCGTAGGCTGGTCAACATAAACTTGCTGAAAACGACGCTCCAGGGCAGGATCTTTCTCAATATATTTACGATATTCATCCAAGGTTGTTGCACCAATACATCGTAATTCTCCTCGACCGAGCATCGGTTTCAAGAGATTCCCAGCATCCATTGCACCATTAGTGGCACCTGAAATAACCAAATAATTTTGTTTAGATTTGGATGAGCTCCAAATACAGAACGAAGAAGTCATAAAGATCTCAATAATGTAGCACGATATATAGGCCATTCGACATAGGCTGATAGACATTCATGCTTCCACTACCACAATGGAAAAAAGCAATACAAGGACTCAAGGGAAGGAGAAAGACAACAAATATTACTTTTCAATCACAAAACATATGTAGTAGCATTTTTTCATCGGGTGATGTTTCCTGAGAACATACCTGCCCCAACAACAGTATGTATCTCATCAATGAAAAGGATGATCTGCCCTTCGGAGTCTGTCACTTCCTTAAGCACAGCCTTTAGTCGGTCTTCGAATTCGCCACGGTATTTTGCACCAGCTATCAGCGCACCCATATCAAGAGATATCAACTGCACAGAGGAACCAGATAGGTTAATAAATGAAGATATTTCCTTTCATGAGTTCAGGTGAATGCAAAAGCAGATTTCTTGATCACTAACCCGTCGATTCATTAAAGCTTGAGGTACATCTCCTTGCACAATTCTCTGTGCAAGCCTATCAAACAGGAAGAGGAGAACGTAAGTTATAAGCAATGGCTGCAGTATTCTTGAAAGATATAGCAAATAGAGACCAACAGACCGTGTAAATCGGAGTTTTAAATCAGATGCTTAGATTCCCTCTTCTGTATTCGGTAAGAAGTATAAACTTACCCTTCAGAGATTGCAGTTTTCCCAACTCCAGGCTCACCAATTAACACTGGGTTATTCTTTGTTCTCCTGGAGAGAATTTGTATGCATCTACGAATCTCATCATCTCTGCCTATAACTGGGTCAAGTTTTCCTGCTCTTGCCATTGCAGTTAGATCTTTTCCATATTTTTCTAGTGCTTCATACTTCCCCTCAGGATCTGCAAGAGTGTGTACACGAGATTTATTATGGGAAATGGAAATGTGCTGGGAAACTAGGACTGTAGTCAACTAAAAAGCTAATTGTGTAAACCCAGTCAAACCTTCGTATTAACATTCAGGACTACACTAGGAAGCAGCTCCATGTATTACATCCAAGGGAGAACATCCAAGTGTAATGGTCCATGAATGAGTTAACTACATTTTCTCTTACAATTACTCGAGTTTCACTTGAGCAATTAGTTGAAGTTCTCTGCTAATTGTGGAATGATCTCATTACCTTGATCAATAACATTTTGGCGCCCCCTTATGGATTGGATGGCATCTTTCAATGTCTTCTGGGTAATCTGGAAATCAATAAACAATTGCTTCCCAAATCGTTTATCTTGTGCGAAGCCAAGCACCAAATGCTCAACTGACACAAAGGAATCATTGTACTCTTTCTTGAACTCTCTGGCTCTCTGTATCAGAGCTTCCAAATCCCGGCCTAACATAGAACCAGCTGACTCACCAAGAACCTGGCAAGATTTCAAAGCCAAGAAGAAAGATTCAGCTTGTTATTCGACTTCTATTAGAAGAGATCTCAAAAGACGTGAAGTAATATCTTAAAAGATTTAATTCGGGTGATTCGGCATCAATGGCTACCGGGAACTTCCTCCAACATATTTGACCAATGATATGAAAAGTCAGTTGACCAAGCCACGACAGAATCTAATTTTAACTGCATATCACGAAGAAAATTTCCATACGTTCTACATCCATCAGAATCAGATGGGTAAAGCTGTAAAACAGTCGAGCTGAACAGAGTCCTAATTATTCTTTTTTGTGGGACGAAAAGATAGAGATCCGAGGTTCTAGGTGTTCGAACTTAAGTCACAATAGTTAATAATTTAAAATATTTAAAAAGTATTTAAGAAAATCGTGGTCAAAGACCTCTTTGACTATAATGCCACATAAAATAGAACAAAGGAAGTAGTTGATATCATGCAAACTCATTTATAGCCAGTTAAGCTCCTTCTGTTAATTTTTCAACTAAATGGAAATAATCATTTTCCATTGAATCAATTAAGTTGGAGACAAATGAGGGCTCTTTTTTTGGCTCCCGGGGCTTTGGTCTAGTGGTGAGAGCGCAATATGTAATGTATAGATTAGGCTCACATCACGACGTCAGACCCTGCAACAACCATAAGTCTGGTATTTAAGTGGAAAAGGATAGAGGTGTAGACCCATTATCCATCGAGTTTCGAACCATGCACTAAGCTCGTCTATTAAATGAGCAACTGTGAGGTCTCTAAGCTCATTTCTTTACATAATCGAGCTACAAAGAGAGCTCAACTCAGCTAGTTTAACAATTACGTAAGCTTTCTTCTCAAGCTTGTCGATTCATTTTAGCTCCAAAAGTAGGCACTGACACATTCAGAACATTTAGAGAGTGATAGGGGCAAGATAATTAAAAAGCAAAGACGTCCTCCACTAACTTCATTTGATTCTTTTTTCACTTCTCCCCTGAATCCGCACTCTTTAGACTTAACATTAATTACAATAACAATGTGTCCCATACTGAATTGAGTTAGAAAAGAAATTAACGTGCATAAAGTAAATCATTAACTAAAATTTTGCCATAAAAACCTAGCATGCTTGAAAACGGGCATGTAGAACTAAAAGGTTCTCAGTCTATTTAAGATAGAATGACTGCTATTAACATGACAATGGCAGCTGGAAAGAGCAAGATTCTGAGCTAAACTCTACATGGATGGCAAACGAAGAAGACGCAAAACGACATATTCTGACACATTTTCACTTCAATCCTGAAAAGAGTAATTGCTATTGATACTTATACATTAAATAATTTCTAAGCAGGAGTGGTGGACATGGCATATGATTAGCAGAATATTGAGTTGATCTAAAGCATACCTTTGGTTGGCGTTGAATAAATCTGTCGGTAGCCTCTAAAAGCCGGGTATTATCTACACCTGCCTTGGAGAATATACGACGAGCCAGTCCATTCTTCTGCTCCAACAGTGCCTTCATCAAGTGCTCAGTCTCTACTATTTGATGCTTGTTCTCCTTTGCTATTTCTGGCGATGAAACAATTGCTTGCCATGCCATTTCAGTAAATTCTTGCTGAGTAATCTGCCATTACGTAACCAATTAATTGGATCGAGTCCAGAATAATACTCAAATCAATCAATTACACCTCAATTCAAATCAGTCGAGGTCAGCTATATAATCCTCCATACCATTCCGCTTTATTTAGGTCCATTCCGTTCCAAATCAAATAATTGCCTGTCTCAATTAAGGATTCTGTAAATAGCCTTACATAGTTTAATCTCAACTGACTGGTATTACTATATGAATCCTTTGCTTACAGCTCATTGATTCCAAGAGATTTTAGGGGGAATAGGTCTATATGGCTATATGGATATGTCGCACACATTTTCCAAACAAGTTTCTCACTCTTCATTCCCAAAAGGCCCAAACACACAACACACACACGCAGAGGCTCCCAGATAGAAAAAGAGCAAACGCAAACAGCTCACTTTCACATAAATTTAGCTCAAAACTCTAAACATATAGCTCATACCATAAGTGCCACTTTTTTTTCACACTTTAACATTACTTTGTATATAAAACAATTAGTAGCTTTTAATCATCGAGGTAAAATTCAGAATAGAACTAGAAGTAAAAATGCACAAGTACAGGAATAAGTTAGTTACCTTTCCACTAGAAGCATCACAACGTACGGTAAACCTGGAGCTTTTGGACAGCTTCTCAGTTTTTCTAGTGAAGAACACATCTTTTTGCTTCAATTTCAACGAATTAAACTGCTTGGGAACTCGAGATTTGCCAGAGAAGTTGACCGACGGAGAAGAAAATAGATTTATTCGGCTTGAAGAATTGGAAGAAGAAGGAACGCAAAGTTGAACGCCGGAAATTGACGTCACTGTTGACATTATCGTTCAATTCCGGTGAACAAAATCTGCTGCACCGGTGATTTTATTCACTCAATGTCACGAGAAGACGAGAAGTTTGCAGTGGATAGGGGGATTTATGGTAATTAAGGAAAAAGTGAGGGACTTTGCGTGAGAATATAATAAAGTGGACCCGTGGTAGGGAGCCGATGTGGAGTGTTCTCGTAGGTTCCAGCAACAAAATTATAAAAGGAAAGTATGTGGAGAGGACTGAAGTTCTGAAGCTAGAGCGTTCAGGAACGTGCGAGAGAGAGCGCGTCGGTCATACACCTGGCACATTTGATGGTAATCCAGGGGCCCACGGGGGACATGTAGGATCCAGTCATCAGCTTCTCATTCAACTACACTGTTCTAGTCTACCAATTTTTATTTATGAAAAGAAGAATAAGTGTACCAATTTTTAATATTATTATTGTCACATCTCCTTTTATACATCCCGAGGAGTATACAAGGGAGTTTTTTCAATTAAAGTGACATTATTCAAAATGAGATTATTTATTTAATTTTTAGAGTCGCCACTTGGAATATTTTGATTGGTGTTCCAAGTCAGCGGTTTATTTTTTAATCCCAAATTGAGGAAAATTTCAACTTTCCTCGTGAAGTCTGCGAACCAGAAATTCTGAGTAAGGAATTCTGTTAACCCGAGGGAAGGTATTAAGCACCCTCGAAATTTCGTGGTTCTAGCACGGTCGCTCAACTATTATAATCGGCTTATCATCTAATTTTAATACATGCTTTTAGTCTATGGTATATTTATCTTTAACCGCTTTTTGTTTAATTATTAGAAAAAATTTCAACGTCATATAAAATATGTCATGAACTACGTCACATAAATACACCCGTAATCCGTAACACATTTTATTTAACGTTGAGATTTGGATTTGGGTCGCATAAATGTGCACCCGGGTTAAGGAAAGTGAATTATTAAAATAACGCGTCTAAAGCAACTACGCGTTTTTAACTTTTCGAAGGCCATAGAAATTCGCTGAATAGCACGCCTCGATTTTCTAAAAATTTTAATATTGATTAAATGAGGTCCATGCATTTTGAAATTTTATCCGGCATGGCGCACCTCGAATTATTTCAAAAGCTTCTATTATTCGAAGTTGTAAAATCAGGTTACATGAAAGGCACCTCCGAAATTGGCATTGTTACTATGTCACGGGAACCGTATCCATAGTCACAATAGTTTATTAATCGCGCCTAAAAGCAAACTATGAAAGTTTAAGGCATTTAAGAATTAGTTGCTTTTAATTTTGTATTTAACTATGAAGAGGGCCATGGGTACTTCGTTGTTAT
Organism: Nicotiana obtusifolia; assembly: GCA_002018475.1. Taxonomy (NCBI): domain Eukaryota; kingdom Viridiplantae; phylum Streptophyta; class Magnoliopsida; order Solanales; family Solanaceae; genus Nicotiana; species Nicotiana obtusifolia. The sequence continues at coordinate 146,098 of MCJB01040923.1, read as the reverse complement.
TTGTATGGCTCACCTCTATTAATCAAAATAATTTCTTGAACCTAATGTTGTTAGAACCATATTTATATGACTATTGAGACTATTTGTGATTTTTATGTTCTGGGCCAGCCTAAATGAAATTCAGCAACCGTAGTTTGAATGGGGTATTAAATTCAAACGGCAGGCCCAAAAGGCCAAACGATACCTGCTCCCATTCAGGCTCAATTGTGAGCCCAAACTTCAGGTCATCAAACACCCAAAACACTAGACTTGGGTTCGATTCCCAGAAGTACCACGAAGGAAATCAGAGACAAGCAAAGACATTGGCCTACAAGCTGCCATGCTATCAATGTTTACACGGATAATCAGCCCTCAAGATTACAACTAAATTTTTACTAGTTTTAACAGACAGTGTTGGAATTCAAAATTCAATTAGACACTCTCTAACCTACCCAATACAGTTTGGATTCATAACTTATATACGAATTTTCTGCCATTAAACATTAGCAACATGCATTTTCTGAGCTAGTAAATTGTGACGACCCCAAAGGGTCATCACTTGTTGTTAGATTGAATTCAGAGTTCCGAAGCCTAAACCTCCTTTTTTTACCTCACCTCGATTTGCATGTGCAGTCTATATAATTTTTCAAAACGATTTTATGTGGAAAGATTAAACTGTGAAATAGAGCTTTAAAACTCAAGTGAGTTGACTTCCGTCAACATTTTTAGTAGACGGACCTGTATAAGTATTTTGATAGTTCAAGTAGATCTGTATCGTGATTTAGAACTCGCGCGTATGCCCGAAATCAAATTTTGAGGTCCCGAGCTCAAGTTATAGCCATTTAATGGGAAAAAAAATATATTTCTTCATATCCTTACTAACCCCATGGTTCCCTCTTCCCAAACTCATCAGAATCTTTTTTTTCCCAATCCTCCCCCACTTTTCACGTCACTCACCTCACATTGTGCACACACACGACCATCCCAGTCCCTTACGTCTTGTTGCCCACTGCTCCATTCATCACTTTTTAAGCACACACATTCTATACATAGTGGCAATACACTTTAGATTAAGGGGGATTCTATTTTTTTTTCCCGAGAAAGGAGAAGGGACGACGGGCGGCGGCAATAGCATTGGTAAAATAAAAACGATTCACAAACATGTATCATAGCTATGCTACTGTACTTCACTTGCAATTGTTAGTATTAATTATGTTATGGTTATAATCATAGTGATGATTGGGAAGCAAAAAAAAGTGAGAGCATTCATGAGTAAGCTAATGAGTGCTTGAATAGTAATAGAGTTGAACAATAAAATATGGGATTTAGATTATTACATTGGTACGGAGTACTACTTTTCTTGCATGCTGCAGTGTCCTTTTAATTAGCTAGAAAATAGTTAGCCGAGTGGAAGTAATAATTAGATAATGAATGGTGAATGGTGGAAATAGATATAAAATTTTTATTTTGAAAGGAGCCGCTAGAAAATCATTTTCAGGAAGTTCGGCTTCTGCTATTTTAATAAGAAACATATGATTTAACTAATGATAGTGTAATCATTGAAAAGTAATTTGTAATAGCATAAGAATAAAGTAGGGTCGTCACGTTGTTTTAGATTGAATTTAGTAGGTATAAAGTCAATTGCTAAATAAATTATTTGAATAAGGATTTGTTAAGAATTAAAGGGTCCAGTATCGGAATGGGTTATCACATTTTGTGAGTTTTGTATGATTATGAGAAGTGGGCCCCACAGGCAATTTTTGAGTTAAATTCCGGATTTTAATCCGGAAAATTTGTAAATTCATATGGAATTAATTTTTACTATTTGTATTGAGTGTAGTAAATTATTTGTGACTAGATTTGAATCCTTCGGACACAGAGTTTCAAGGCGAAGGTTTGTTGGAATCTTGAATTTGGTTGCAAAGCGAAGTAAGTATCCGGTCTAACCTTAGCTTGAGGGATTAGGAGTGATGTCCTATTTGTTAATTGCTTCTTGTTGAGTACGACGTATAGGCATGGTGACGAGTATCTATATATTGGTGTCGAGCATGACCGTGAGTCTTAAATGGATAGTTGTTGTGTTCTTAAGTGATATTACGAAAGCCTTAATTGATGATTCTCGATGTTGGGCAAGAACTCAGTTTATTTATCGTGGACTGTAATTATAATTGAGTATTGGCATTAGTTGAGCTGGGTAGAAGTTGAGTTAAGATTGGTTATAGCTGATTCTCCCTTGCCGGGATGTTTGCTTTGATATTATTGTTCCCTTGCTGGGAAGTTATTATATTGCTTTTGTTCCCTTGCCGGGATGTTTGCTTTGATATTATTGTTCCCTTGCTGGAAAGTTATTATATTACTTTTGTTCCCTTGCCGGAATTTCTTGTGATTGTTGTGATGTAAATGGGAGCGGGTGGTACGCCTACCACAAAATATGATAAAATGGGAGCGCGTGGTACGCCTACCACAAGATTGATGAAATGGGAGCGGGTGGTACGCCTACCATAAGATATGATGAAATGGGAGCGCGTGGTACGCCTACCACAAGATTGATGAAATGGGAGCGGGTGGGGAGCGGGTGGTACGCCTACCACAAGATATGATGAAATGGGAGCAGGTGGTACGCCTACCACAAAATGTTATGAAATGGGATCGGGTTGCACGCCTGCAACAAAATATAATGAAATAGGAGGGGGTGGTACGCCTACCACAAGATATGAGAAATGGGATCGGGTTGCATGCCTGCAACAAGATGGAACTGGAAGTGAAAGTTGCTTGTATTATTCTTTATTCGTGTTAGAAGTTAAATTGTAGTTTTCTTATTATTCTTTGATGATCTGTTTATTCTGCCACCCCGAAGCATGTTTCCTTTCCCCAGCTTTAATTGTTTAATTACTTCTATCTTTTTGTTGTAGATGTGTGTGTGTGTGTGTGTGTGTATATATATATATATATATATAAACTGTACAGGTCTATCTGGAGTCTGGTCCTAGCCTCGTTACTACCTAGCCGGGGTTAGGCCAGGTACTTACTAGCATATGGGGTCGGTTATGCTGATACTACACTCTGTACTCTTTTATGCAGATCCCAGCGCTGCAGATTTTGGACCGTAGGGAGTTTCCAGCTTCTTGCTTATCAGGAAACCCAAGGTAGTCCTGCAGGCGTCCGCGGACCTTGGTGTCTCCCGCTATCTATTTACCTGTTTCTTTTACGTAGTCCCAGAGACAATATTTTGTTATTTCTTTCATACCCTTATTTGTAGTACTTTTAGACAGTCTGTGAAGCTGCGACACTAAATCTTGGGTGGTTCGTTAAGGAAATTTTAATAGCGATATGTTAAGTCTGAAATTTTATTCATTCTGCTCGTTAATTTATGTCGTTCTTTAGTTGTTGGTTTTAAGTTGCAATGAATGTAAATGGAAACAAGGCAAATATTTTGGTTGATTGGCTTGCCTAACTTTCACTAGTAGGCGCCATCACGACTCCCGAGAATGAAAAATCCGGGTCGTGACAAGTTGGTATCAGAACTCTGGGTTACATGGGTCTCACAGTTCACAGACAAGCTCGGTAGAGTCTGAAGGATTGGTACAGAGACGTCTGTTCTTATCCCCAGAGACTACAGAGTTAGGAAAAACTTCACATTTGTTCTTTCTTGTCGTGCAGTTTTGTTTCTCAATGCTAATTGGATTTCTACTCTGTTCTTTCGCAGATGGAAGAACACGTGCTTCCTCATCTACCGCTCAGCAGCCCGAGCCCCCAACAGCAGCTTCCACAAGGGACAGAGGGCGAGGCCGAGGCCATGCTAGAGGCCAAGGTAGGGGCAGAGCTCAGCCCCCAGCAACAGTGCCAGTGGCGGAGATTTTGACGAGGAGGTTCCGGCCCCAGCAGTCCCGGTGGGCCCAGCTTAGGTCCCAGAGGGGTTTATTGCTACCCCAGTTATTCAGGACGCTTTGGTCCGATTGGTGGGTCTCATGGAGAGTGTCACCCGAGCAGGCTTGCTTCCTGTAGCGCCGGCCACTTCTCAGGCTGGAGGAGGGGCTCAGACTCCTGCTACTCGCACTTCGGAGCAGGTAGCTCCCCAGGTTTAGCCAGCTATGGCAGTTCAGCCGGGTGTAGTAGCTCAGGCCGGCGATGGAGCGGCTATGTCCGCCGATGCTTTGTGGAGGCTGGATAGTTTCACCAAGCTCTTCAGTACTACCTTCAGCGGTGCTTCTTCGGAGGATCCCCAGGACTTCCTATACAGATGCCACGAGGTTCTCAGGAATATGGGTATTGTTGAGACTAATGGGGTAGACTTTGCTACATTTTGCCTGTCTGGATCCGCCAAGACATGGTGGAGGATTATTGCTTAACTAGGCCAGCCGGGTCGCCATCTTTGACTTGGGAGCAGTTCACAGCGTTGTTTTTGGAGAAGTTTCTCCCCGTTACTCAGGGAGAGGCCTATCGGAGGCAGTTTGAGCGCCTCCAGCAGGGTTCCATGACGGTTACCCAGTATGAGACCAGGTTCATCGATTTGGCTCGGCGTGCTCTCATCATACTTCCTACAGAGAGGGAGAGGGTGAGGAGGTTCATTGACGGTCTTATTCAGCCGATTCGTCTTCAGAGGGCTAGAGAAATTGGGAGTGAGATTACTTTTCAGGAGGCAGCCAATGTGGCCCGTAGAGTTGAGATGGTTCTGTCGCATGGAGGTGGTCATGGGTCGGATAAGAGACCTCGTCATTCAGGCAGATTCAGTGGTACTTCGTCCGAATGCAGAGATTTATATGGTAGAGTCCATCCTCCTAGGCCCTTCCAGTCAGCTCTTCAGGTTTCTCACGGTGCTTCAGGTAGCCGTGATCCTCAGATGCAGTATCCTGATCAGCAGTCCTTCAGTGCACCACCAGCACCCATCAGTGCACCACTGCTTGAGAGTTTCCAAGGTCGACAGCCGAGGGCTTGTTTTACTTGTGGCGACACGAGGCACGTTGCTAGGTATTGCCCTCGAGCTTCGGGCAGTTCTCCGCATCAGAGTTCTCGTGCTATGGTACAGGCACCATATGTTCCGCAGCCCGCCCGGCTAGCTAGAGGTGGGGGTAGAGGTACTAAAGGTGGAGGTAGAGGTACTAGAGGTGGAGCTCAGGCCGGCAGAGGTGGGAGCCAGCCAGCAGCGGGTCGTCCCAGAGATGTGGTTCAAGGTGGTGGGGCCCAGCCGCGATGTTATGCTCTCTCAGCCCGGCCCGAGGCTGAGGCTTCAAATGCAGTGATTACAGGTATGGTTCTGGTTTGTGATAGAGATGCTTGAGTATTATTTGATCCAGGATCTACCTACTCGTATGTCTCATCTTATTTTGCACCGTATCTGGTCATGCCAAGTGATTCATTGAGTGTTCCTGTTTATGTGTCTACCCCGGTGAGTGATTCTATTATGGTAGATCGAGTCCATCGTTCCTGTGTTGTAGTGATTGGGGGTCTTGAGACTCGTGTAGATTTGTTGCTTTTAGACATGGTTGATTTCAATGTTATATTGGGGATGGACTGGTTATCACCTTACCACGCTATCTTGGATTACCATGCCAAGACTGTGACCTTAGCTTTACCGGGTATGCCTCGTTTGGAGTGGAGAGGGACTCATGTTCATTCTACCCGTAGCGTTATCTCTTATGTGAAGGCTCGGCGTATGGTCGAGAAGGGGTGTTTGGCCTATCTGGCTTATGTTCGTGATTCCAGTGCTAAGGTTCTCTCTATTGATTCTGTGCCCGTGATTCGTGAGTTTCCCGAGGTTTTCCCTTCCGACCTGCCGGGGATGCCACCCGACAGGGATATTGACTTCTGCATTGATTTGGCTCCGGGCACTCAGCCCATTTCTATCCTGCCGTATCGCATGGCCCTGCCGGAGTTGAAAGAGTTAAAGGAGCAGTTGCAAGACTTGCTTGAGAAGGGTTTCATTAGACCCAGTGTTTCGCCTTGGGGTGCGCCGGTGTTGTTTGTTAAAAAGAAGGATGGGTCAATGATAATGTGTATTGATTACCGAAAATCGAACAAGGACACAATCAATAATAAGTATCCATTGCCGAGGATTGATGATTTGTTCGATCAGCTTCAGGGTGCCAAGGTATTTTCAAAGATTGACTTGAGATCTGGCTACCATCAGTTAAAGATTAGGGCATCCGATGTCCCTAAAATAGCTTTTCGCACTCGGTACGGGCATTATGAGTTCTTGGTCATGTCATTCGGGTTGACAAATGCCCCAGCAGCTTTTATGGATTTGATGAACCGAGTGTTCAGACTTTATTTGGACTCGTTCGTGATAGTCTTTATTGATGACATTCTGATATACTCCCGCAGCCAAGAGGAGCACGAGCAGCATCTCAGAGTGGTCTTCAAACTCTGAAGGATAGTCAATTGTATGCTAAGTTCTCAAAGTGTGAGTTTTGGTTGAGTTCGGTTGCATTTCTGGGTCATGTTGTATCAGCAGAGGGTATTCAGGTTGATCCGAAGAAGATTGAGTCGGTCAAGAACTGTCCTAGACCAGCATCAGCTACAGAGATTCGGAGTTTCTTGGGATTGGCAGGCTACTATTGTCGGTTCGTGGAGGGTTTTCATCTATTGCAGCCCCGATGACCAGGTTGACCCAGAAGAGTGCCCAGTTCAGGTGGTCGGATGAGTGTGAGGCGAGCTTTCAGAAGCTCAAGACAGCTTTGACCGCGGCACCAGTGTTAGTTTTGCCCACAGATTTAGGGCCTTACACAGTTTATTGTGATGCTTCCCGTATTGGGCTTGGTGCAGTGTTGATGCAGGAGGGCAAGGTCATTGCCTATGCTTCAAGGCAGTTGAAGATTCATGAGAAGAACTATCCGGTGCATGATTTAGAATTGGCAGCCATTGTTCATGCATTGAAGATTTGGAGGCACTATCTGTATGGCGTGGCGTGTGAGGTGTTCACGGATCATAAGAGTCTCCAGTATTTGCTCAAGCAGAAGGAGTTAAATTTGAGGCAGAGAAGGTGGTTGGAGTTGTTGAAGGATTATGATGTCACTATCTTATATCACTCGAGAAAGGCCAATGTTGTGGCCGATGCCTTGAGTAGAAAGTCGGCCAGTATGGGCAGTCTTGCTTATATTCCGGTCGGTGAGAGGCCGCTTGCTTTGGATGTTCAGGCTTTGGCTAATCGGTTGGTGAGGTTGGATATTTCTGAGCCTAGTCGGGTATTAGCTTGCACGGTCGCTTATTCTTCGTTGTTGGAGCGTATCTGCGATCGACAGTTTGATGATCCCCATTTGTGTATCCTTAGAGACACGGTGCAGCATGGAGGTGCCATGCAGGTTACCTTAGGTGATGATGGAGTTTTGAGATTGCAGGGTCGAGTTTGTGTGCCTAATGTGGAGGGGCTTCGGGAGTTGATTTTAAAGGAGGCCCATAGCTCCAGGTATTCTATTCATCCGGGCGCCGTGAAGATGTATCAGGATTTGAGGCAGCATTATTGGTGGCGTAAAATGAAGAAGGATATAGTTGCATATGTGGCTCGGTGTTTGAATTGCCAGCAGGTTAAATGTGAGCATCAGAGGCCTGGTGGACTATTTCAGAGGATTGAGCTCCCCGAGTGGAAGTGGGAGCGGATCACTATGGATTTCGTTGTTGGACTTCCGCAGACTCGGAAGAAGTTCGACGCAGTTTGGGTCATTGTTGACAGGCTGACCAAATCAGCGCATTTCATTCCTGTGGCAGTCTCCTATTCATCCGAGAGGTTAGCTGAGATCTATATCCGGGAGATTGTTCACCTTCATGGTGTGCTGGTATCTATCATTTCATACCGGGGTACGCAGTTTACCTCGCGTTTCTGGAGGGAAGTTCAGCGAGAGTTGTGCACCTAGGTTGAGTTGAGTACAGCATTTCATCCTCAGACGGATGGACAGTTTGACCGGACTATTCAGATATTGGAGGATATGCTCCGAGATTGTGTTATTGACTTTAGAGGTTCGTGGGATCAGTTTTTGCCTTTAGCAGAGTTTGCCTACAACAACAGCTACCAGTCGAGTATCTAGATGGCTCCTTATGAGGCTTTATATGGTAGGCGGTGTCGATCTCCGGTTGGATGGTTTGAGCCGGGAGAGGCTCAGTTGTTGGGTACAGATCTGGTTCAGGAGGCCTTGGACAAGGTCAGGATCATTCAGGATAGGCTTCGTACAGCTTAGTCCAGGCAAAAGAGCTATGCAGATCGCAAGGTACGAGAAGTGGCTTTTATGGTTGGTGAGCGGGTATTGCTCCGAGTGTCGCCTATGAAGGGCGTGATGAGATTTGGGAAGAAGGACAAACTTAGCCCTAGGTTCATTGGTCCGTTTGAGATTCTTGATCTAGTGGGAGAGGTGGCTTATAGACTTACATTGCCGCCGAGCTTATCAGCCGTGCATCCAGTTTTTCATGTCTCCATGCTCCGGAAATATTACAGCGATCCATCTCACGTGTTAGATTTCACCACCATCCAGTTGGACAAGACTTTTCTTATGAGGAGGAGCCGGTAGCTATTCTAGACCGGCAGGTTCGTCAGTTGAGGTCGAAGAGTTTTCCTTCTGTTCGTGTTCAGTGGAGAGGTCAGCCTCCTGAGGCATCGACCTGGGAGTCCGAGTACGATATACGGAGCCGTTATCCACATCTTTTCCCCGACTCAGGTACTTCCTTCTTCTGTCCGTTCGAGGACGAACGATTGTTTTAGAGGTGGAGAATGTGACGACCCCAAAGGGTCATCACTTGTTGTTAGATTAAATTCAGTGTTCCGAGGCCTAAAACCTCCTTTTTTTAACTCACCTTGATTTGTATGTGCAGTCTATATAATTTTTCAGAACGTTTTTATATGGAAAGATTAAAATGTGAAATAGAGCTTTAAAACTCAAGTGAGTTGACTTCCGTCAACATTTTTAGTAGACGGACCTGTATAAGTATTTTGATAGTTCAAGTAGATCTGTATCGTGATTTAGAACTCGCGCGTATGCCCGAAATCAAATTTTGAGGTCCCGAGCTCAAGTTATAGCCATTTAATGGGAAAAAAAATATATTTCTTCATATCCTTACTAACCCCATGGTTCCCTCTTCCCAAACTCATCAGAATCTTTTTTTTCCCAATCCTCCCCCACTTTTCACGTCACTCACCTCACATTGTGCACACACACGACCATCCCAGTCCCTTACGTCTTGTTGCCCACTGCTCCATTCATCACTTTTTAAGCACACACATTCTATACATAGTGGCAATACACTTTAGATTAAGGGGGTTTCCTTCTTTTTTTTTCCCGAGAAAGGAGAAGGGACGACGGGCGGCGGCAATAGCATTGGTAAAATAAAAACGATTCACAAACAGGTATCATAGCTATGCTACTGTACTTCACTTGCTATTGTTAGTATTAATTATGTTATGGTTATAATCATAGTGATGATTGGGAAGCAAAAAAAAGTGAGAGCATTCATGAGTAAGCCAATGAGTGCTTGAATAGTAATAGAGTTGAACAATAAAATATGGGATTTAGATTATTACATTGGTACGTAGTACTACTTTTCTTGCATGCTACAGTGTCCTTTTAATTAGCTAGAAAATAGTTAGCCGAGTGGAAGTAATAATTAGATAATGAATGGCGAATGGTGGAATTTAGACATAAAATTTTTATTTTGAAAGGAGCTGCTAGAAAATCATTTTCAGGAAGTTCGGCTTCTGCTATTTTAATAAGAAACATATGATTTAACTAATGATAATGTAATCATTGAAAATTAATTTGTAATAGCATAAGAATAAAGCAGGGTCGTCACGTTGTTTTTAGATTGAATTTAGTAGGTATAAATTCAATTGCTAAATAAATTAGTTGAATAAGAATTTGTTAAAAATTAAAGGGTCCAGTATCGGAATGGATTATCACATTTTGTGAGTTTTGTATGATTATGAGAAGTGGGCCCCACAGGCAATTTTTGAGTTAAATTCCGGATTTTAATCCGAAAAATTTGTAAATTCGTATGGAATTAATTTCTACTATTTGTATTGAGTGTAGTAAATTATTTTTGACTAGATTTGAATCCTTCAGACACAGAGTTTCAAGGCGAAGGTTTGTTGGAATCTTGAATTTGGTTGCAAAGCGAGGTAAGTATCCGGTCTAACCTTAGCTTGAGGGATTAGGAGCGGTGTCCTATTTGTTAATTGCTTCTTGTTGAGTACGACGTATAGGCATGGTGACGAGTATCTATACATTGGTGTCGAGCATGACCGTGAGTCTTAAATGGATAGTTGTTGTGTTCTTAAATGATATTACGAAAGCCTTAATTGATGATTTTCGATGTTGGGCAAGAACTCAGTTTATTTAACGTGGACTGTAATTATAATTGAATATTGGCATTAGTTGAGCTGGGTAGAAGTTGAGTTAAGATTGGTTATAGCTGATTCTCCCTTGCCGGGATGTTTGCTTTGATATTATTGTTCCCTTGCTGGGAAGTTATTATATTGCTTTGTTCCCTTGCCGGGATGTTTGCTTTGATATTATTGTCCCTTATTGGAAAGTTATTATATTGTGTTTGTTCCCTTGCCGGGATTTCTTGTGATTGTTGTGATGTAAACGGGGGCGGGTGGTACGCCTACCACAAAATATGATGAAATGGGAGCGGGTGGTACGCCTACCACAAGATATAATAAAATGGGAGCGGGTGGTACGCCTACCACAAAATATGATAAAATGGGATCGGGTTGCACGCCTGCAACAAGATATAATGAAATAGGAGCGGGTGGTACGCCTACCACAAGATATGAGAAATGGGATCGGGTTGCACGCCTGCAACAAGATGAAACTGGAAGTGAAAGTTGCCTGTATTATTCTTTATTCGTGTTAGAAGTTAAATTGCCAGCTTTAATTGTTTAATTACTTCTATCTTTCTGTTGTAGATGTGTGTGTGTGTGTGTGTGTGTGTATATATAAAACTCTACAGGTCTATCTAGAGTCTGGTCCTAGCCTCGTCACTACCTCGCCGGGGTTAGGCCAGGTACTTACCAGCACATGGGGTCGGTTGTGCTGATACTACATTCTGCACTCTTTTGTGCAAATCCTAGCGCTGCAGGTTTTGGACCGTAGGGAGTTTCCAGCTTCTTGCTTATCAGGCGACCCAAGGTAGTCCTGCAGGCGTCCGCGAACCTTGGTGTCTCCCGCTATCTATTTACCTGTTTCTTTTACGTAGTCCCAGAGATAGTATTTTGTTATTTCTTTCAGAACCTTATTTGTAGTACTCTTAGACAGTCTGTGAAGCTGTGACACTAAATCTTGGGTGATTCGTTAAGAAAATTTTAATAGTGATATTTTAAGTCTGAAATTTTATTCATTCTGCTCGTTAATTTATGTCGTTCTTTAGTTGTTGGTTTTAAGTTGCAATGAATGTAAATAGAAACAAGACAAATATTTCGGTTGATTGGTTTGCCTAACTTTCCCTAGTAGGCGCCATCACGACTCCCGAAGATGGAAAATTCGGGTCGTGACATAAACTTTCTAAATGAACACAAACATCATTTGATCCATATCTCGCTAGAACAATTAATAGTATTTTCCTAAGGATTTTGAAACTAACATGAAATCAGACTAAGTAAACTAATCATTTGATAAAATACAGATGTTGTGTATGCTATAACAGTCCAGGTGACATATAGTCCAATACAATCCATACTACACTATTCACTTAACCAAACAAGTCACTCTCTAAGTTCCACAATAGTCCTGAATCATATACAATAGCAGTTTACCTATTCAATACACCATTCAATCTAAACAAATAGAACACAATACTACCCGGAAAAAAAAACACTATCAGAATCACTAAAACAGTTCATGCTAAGCTTTTTTACTTTCTTCTTCAATTTGACTTCACAAATAACAACACTCGAGATGTATACCTGAATATTGAAAGAACAAGAAAATAAAGGAGCAGCAATCAATACTCTAACAGCAACAATCAAACAGTAACAAAATCAGCATCGAAACCAGAAGACATTTTCAGAGATTTTTGATTGACAAACGAACCCAATGAATCAGAAAGAAAAAAAAAACAGAAATCAAAACCAGTTCTTATGTCACGACCCGACCCAGGGGGCCGCGACCGGGCACCGGACCCTGCTTGCAGAGTGCCGGCGAACCCTTCACCTGACTGCCCTTATTACTTATAAGGTGTATCGCACTCACATGGATGGCAAGTGATAATATAACAACAGTGGTAATAATAACATTAGCCTTTCGTGATATTGTACTACATCATAAGCATGCGTTTATACACAATGTAGCCAATTAGGCTATACTACAAAACCAAACAACATGGTACATACGTTTGCCGACACGGCGATTCCACTACACATAGCCCAACACTTATCTATGCACATGCTAACAATTTGTCTATTGAGCCTCTATAGAAACATGCAAAAATACAACCTACGTCGGAACAGGGCCCCGACATGCCCAATACATCTATACAAAAATGCATACCCAAGTATAGCAAGTCCGGAAGATGAACCTTGCTATGTTTGCTGAACTGGTAGTCTACTGTGGTGGGGGAGCTCCGTCAGTTAATCTATTAGGACCTGCAGCACGATATGCAGCGTCCACAAAGTAAAGGACGTCAGTACGAAATATGTACCGAGTATGTAAGACAGAAGTACAATGTGAAAACAACAATATAGGCATTAGGATAGAAACAGACAACTCATAGCGACTGAATCGCCTCTGAAGGCGGTCAACCGTAACATTATCGTTACAGGACCCATTTCCATCATTACAGAGATTGAGATATATTTCCGCCCTTACAAGGTTTGCCAGTTTCATATACATTCACACTACCGGATGCATTACATAATCATTACCTTCGACCACTTCCTGCGCCACTGTGGGCTTGTCATTTTCATATTCATTTAATCGTACCGTAGCCAATTACATGAACGTACCATGTAACATCACATAGTCATTACTTTAAACAATTACATTACCTACACCCATGCAAAATCATAATCAATAAGCATGCCTCTGTGGGCTTTATCGTTAACTTCCCAACTGATCAGTGGTGACTGCCCATCCGAATCTTAGTTCGGCCTGGTGTTAATATAAATGCACAATAGGTGCCTGCCCGACCGACTTATAGAACGGCTCGGTGTATAACTGCCCGTCCGGCTTTAGCTCGGCCCGGTGTAATAAGACATATACATATATATATATAGTTGCACACTAGGTGCCTGCCCGGCCGACTTATAGAACGGCCCGGTGTATAAACAACTATTGCATGCTAGACTCATTTAATCATTTTCTTCTTTAGGCATGATCATACAGATTCAATCATACATACACATACACATACAGGTAACACAGAGCAAGCTTACTGGTGACTTGCGTTCTTACTTGTTACACTTATTACCCTTCTTCCTCATGTACTTACGAATATCTTTTTCTTTATCGACATAATTATAGGACTCGAAGACTTCCATCAACATTATTACTACGAAGCAAAGATAATCTTTTCAGGAAGGGGAGAACAACACACGCAATACTAGCTTCTAAGAGTAGAGTAATCTTTGGGGCTCATTTGTAGCATTGTACTCAATAGGAATCGTGCAAAAGAAAGAACAGTATAGTCTTACATACCTGGTGCTTATTGCGTCGGCTCTTGGCTACGCAATTCGTCACAATTCTTTAATCTACAATTAAAGAATAGCTTAACGGTTACTTACTACGCTTGATAGCCATTACCAACCAAAATTCCCAAATCTCATGTAGTGATTCTCTACATTTCTTCTTCCCCTAAACTCCATTAAGGGTATGTATAGCACATGCAACCTATTTACAACCCACAATGTTCATGATTCATTGTGGTTTAACTTAATTTATTTGACTCTGCAGCTCCTATTTCTATTTTAAGTTCCCATACGCACATAACCCACCTACCATGAACGTTTGGGGAAAACCACATGAAAGGGAGTAGTAACTTACCTTGCATGCGAATTATTCAGCCTCCTTCCTTGATTCCTTCAATTTCTAGGTCTTTGTCTACAATGGGGTTTGTAGAAGGAGCAGGGATTCAGCTATTGACCCTCTATGTTCTTCAATTCCTTTATTTACTTCCGTTAACCTTCAACCGAGGATTTGGAATAAGGGAATTTGGTGGCTTTGATGCAATGACTTGAGAGAAGTCTTTGGGGGCTTTTCACTCTTGCTGGGAATCAGAAAAAATGAGGAAGGGACGGGTTTGGGTCCCTTATATAGGTCTAGGGGTAAAAATCCACGGACCTGAAAATGTCCAAAATGCGATCGCATACCTGTCGCAGACAGGGTATGCGGTCCGCATTTTGGTCACAGATTTTGCCCTAGAAAATCTGTCGCACTATGCGACGCAGAAGGGCCAGAAAAGCGGTTCGCATTTCCAAAATGCGATCACATTCTGGTCGCATTTCAGACATCAGTTCAGCCCAGTGTTCTGCCTCACTCTGCGATGGGGAATGTCCAAATGCGATTGCATTTTGGATCACATTTTTGACAATCCCCCAGCCCAGGGTTCTGTTCCACTCTGTGATGGAACCTGTCAATTCTGCGGTCGCATTTGTCTTCTGCGGTCCGCATTTTGACCGTATTTTGCTACTTTTGCTTCCTTTGAAATTTTTTTGACCATCTTCGGGTTCTTGGTTCTTTTTACGTAACTACCCCTTTAGCATAATTAAATGAACGTATTTTTTTTTAACGGGTTGTAACATTCTCCCCCCCTTAGGAACATTCGTCTCCGAATGTATGGATCTAGGAATGATAATATTATAGGGGGAGGGGTCTTAGCTTTCAAGGCTTCGTTCGGACGCCATCCTAGCATTAAATGGAAGAAAATTAGGAGCTTCTGATTTACCTTAGGAAAACGTTTCGTCCTCCGATGCGTTCTGCGCCTCCTTGGCGTCACCATTGCCATCTACCTCTGGGAACAGATATGGGTATTTAGCTCTCATCTCTTCCTCGGCTTCCCATGTCATTTCCTCTACATTCTTATTTCTCCACAATACCTTTACCGAAGCAACATCTTTCGTTCTTAGCCTGCGGACCTGCCGGTCCAATATGGCCACTGGCATTTCCTCATATGTTAGGTCCTCGGTGATTTGGATGTCTTGGATAGGGACGACCCGGGAAGGGTCTCCGATACACTTCCTTAACATGGACACATGGAATACCGGATGGACAAAATCCATTTCGGATGGCAGCTGCAACTTGTAGGCAGCTTTTCCAATTCGGTGGAGGATTTGATAAGGGCCAATGTATCTGGGGTTCAATTTACCCTTTTTCCGAAACGCATGACTCCTTTCATTGGCGAGACTTTCAGGAACACCCATCACCAACCTGAAATTCTAAATCACGACGCCGAACGTCCGAATAGGACTTTTGCCTGCTTTGTGCAGTCTTCAGTCGTCCCTGTATTATTCTTACTTTTTTAGCTTCTTAGTGAACCAAATCTGGGCCATATAATTCAGTTTCACCCACTTCAAACCACCCAATCGGTGATCTGCACTTTCTCCCATACAATGCCTCATATGGGGCCATTTTTATGCTGGAGTAATAGTTGTTGTTATATGAAAACTCTATCAGTGGAAGGTGGTCATCCCAACTTCCTTTGAAATCTAACACACATGCCCGCAGCATGTCTTCCAGTTTTTGAATTGTACGCTCAGCTTGCCCATCAGTCTGTGGGTGAAAAGCTGTGCTGAGATTTACCTGTGTGCCCAAACCTTTCTGGAAGGATTTCCAGAAGTTAGCTGTGAATTGGGCTCATCTGTCCGATAAAATGGACATTGGCACCCCATGAAGTCTAATGATTTCCTTGATATACAGCTTTGCATAATCTTCAGCTGTGTAGGTTGCCCTAACTGGTAGGAAATGGGCACATTTAGTTAATCGATCCACTATCACCCAGATGGAGTCGAACTTGCGACTGGAGCGAGGTAATCCAACAATGAAATCCATGTTAATTACCTCCCATTTCCATGTCAGGATTTCTATGTCCTGTAGCAGTCCACCAGGTTTTTGATGTTTTGTTTCACCTGTTGGCAATTTGGACATTGTGACACAAATTCTGCTATCGACTTCTTCATTCTATTCCACCAATACTGCTCCTTGGTGTCATGATACATTTTGGTTGAGCCAGGATGGACGGAATATCTAGATTTGTGAATTTCCTTCATGATCTTTTCTCGCAATCCTGCTACACCAGGCACACACAATCGACCTTGACACCTCAAGGTCCCATCTCCTGCGATCTCAAAATTCGAGATTCTACCTTGCTGGATGCCTTCTCTCAATTGCCTCAAGGCGGGATCTTCATATTGTCGTGCCTTTACCTCGGTTACAAGAGAGGATTCAGAGGTGTTGTGTACAACCACACCTCCATCTTCGGAGTCTAGCAATTTGACTCTCATGCTGGCTAACTGATGAAGTTCCTTGGTTAAACTTCGTTTGCCTGCCTCAATGTGTGCCAAACTTCCCATTGACTTACGACTGAGAGCGTCGGCCACAACATTGGCCTTGCCCGGATGATATAATATCTCAACGTCGTAGTCTTTTAGCAATTCGAGCCAACGTCGTTGCCTCAAATTCAACTCCCTTTGACTGAAGATGTATTGCAAACTTTTGTGGTCTGTGTAGATGTCGACATGGACACCATAAAGATAGTGTCGCCATGTCTTCAAGGCATGTACCACAGCAGCCAATTCTAAGTCATGGGTCGGGTAAATCTTCTCATGCTTCTTCAACTGTCTCGAAGCATAAGCAATTACCCTCCCATGCTGCATCAACACACATCCCAAACCTATGCCAGAGGCATGGCAGTATACAACATAGCCTTCAGTTCCCTCGGGAAGAGTAAGAACCGGAGCGGAGGTCAGTCTATCTTTCAGCTCTTGAAAGCTCCGATCACATTTGTCTGTCCATTGAAATTTGGCGGCTTTTTGGGTCAATTTAGTCAATGGCGCGGATATAGAAGAGAATCCCTCTACAAACCGCCTATAATATCCTGCCAATCCCAAGAAGCTACGGACTTCTGATGGTGTAGTGGGCCTTGGCCAATTCTTAACTGCGTCGATCTTTTGAGTATCGACACTAATACCCTCGTCGGATATCACATGGCCCAAGAATGCCACTGAGTTTAGCCAGAACTCGCACTTGGCGAGCTTTGCGTATAACCTGTGGTCCCGAAGAGTCTGCAATGCTATTCGCAAGTGACTCACATGCTCTGCTTCTGAGCGGGAATACACCAAGATATCATCAATGAATACCACTATGAACACATAGAGATAAGGCCTGAATACTGTGTTCATGAGGTCCATAAAAGCAGCTGGGGCATTTGTTAGCCTGAACGACATTACCAGAAATTCAAAATGCCCATATCTAGTTCGGAAAGCTATTTTCGGAATGTCTCTCCCCTTGACCCTTAGCTGAAAATAACCCGAGCGCAGGTCAATCGTGGAGAAATATCTAGCTCCCTGGAGCTGGTCGAACAGGTCATCAATCCTGGGAAGTGGATATTTGTTCTTTATGGTGACCTTATTCAACTGACGATAATCAACACACATGCGTAATGATCCGTCCTTCTTCCGTACAAATAGAACTGGTGCACCCTAAGGTGAAGTGCTGGGCCTAATGAAGCCTTTATCCAGCAAGTCCTTCAACTGTGCTTTCAACTCCCTCAATTCTGCTGGGGCCATTCTATACGGAGGAATAGTAATTGGATGAGTATCCCGCAACACATCGATGCCAAACTCGATTTCCCTTTCAGGAGGAAGACCTGGAAGTTCATCAGGAAAGACATCCGGAAATTCATTCACCACCGGAATAGTCTGTAAGACAGGCGACTTCGCCTCTGCGTCCCTGACGCGAACAAGGTGATAAATACAGCCTTTAGAGATCATCTTGCTTGCCTTGAGGTAGGAAATAAACCTACCTTTAGGTGTAGCAACGTTTCCCTTCCATTCGAGGACAGATTCATCAGGGAATTGAAACTTAACCACCTTGGTATGACAATCGACAATGGCATAACACGATGCCAACTAGTCCATTCCCATTATCACATCAAAATCAAGCATTTCTAACTCGATTAAATCTGCCGAGGTTGGGCGATTGCAAATCGTCACAGTGCAACCTTTATACACTTTCCTGGCAATCACAGAATCTCCGATAGGAGTGGACACCACAAAGGGATTGTTTAGTAACTCGGGTGCAACATCAAATTTATCGGCCACAAGGGGTGTGACATAAGATAGCGTGGATCCGAGATCAATCAAGGCATATACATCATGGGAAAGTACTGATAATATACCTGTAACAACATCTGGGGACGACTCAAGGTCCTGTCGGCCCGCTAGAGCATATCTGCGGTTTTGAACACCGCTCGGCCCCGACATAGCACGGTTGCCTCTGCCACGTACTGCTGGCTGCTGAGGACCTCGTACTGGAGGTCGAATAGATAATGAAGAATCGGAAACATATCTGGTTGGCTGAACCATACCACCACCTCTCCTGCTAGGACAATCCCGCATCATATGGCCGGGCTATCCGCAAAAGTAACACGCATCAAAACCTTGACGGCATAGTCCGGAATGGGCCCTGCCGCACTGCCCACAATGTGGTGGTGGGGGTCGCATCTGACTAGTAGCTCTGTAATATGGCGAGCCTGATGCTCGCGAGTTCCGGAACTGTCGAGGGGCACTAGTTGCAAACGGTGCCGAACTCCTCGAAAAATGGGGTCTCACACCACCCCTAGAAACACCAGAGTACCCTGTCACCCTTGACCTCTTATGCTGGTCCCTTTCCTTCTCCCTATCCACCCTTTGTTGGCTCTTACGTTCCTCTAACGTCTGGGCATAAGCCTGGATACGAGAAATATCCATGCCCTCTATCAGGGACGCTGTAGTGCACTTGTTTATCAAGTGGGGTCCCAATTCGTTCACAAACAGATGGACCCTATCGCCCATTTCGGCTACCATGTGGGGAGCATACCTAGCTAAGGAGTCGAACTGCATGCTGTACTCTCGCACGCTCATATTAACTTGTTTAAGGTTCAAGAATCTGTTAGCTCTGGCCCGTCGTACCTCAACTGGTAGGTAATGACGAAAAAATGCTTCAGAAAATTCACTCCACACAGGTGGAGGAGCATTTGGACCCCTGGACCTTTCCCAACTATCATATCAGGAGACTGCTAGATCTCGCAGCCGATAAGAAGCCAACTTTACTGCCTCTGTATCACTAGCATGCATAACCCGCAGTGTGCGGTGTATCTGATCAATAAAAGCTTGTGGGTCCTCTTTGGGGTCTGACCCAGTAAACACTGGAGGATCTAGGTTGATAAACACACGAACTCTAGTACTACCCGGTTTATCAGCATCACCGGTATTCTGCCTCTGTGTCTGAGAAGGTACCAAATTAGTCAACAATTGGACCGCAGTTTGCAAGTCCGGGTCTGTAGCATTGGAAGACGGGACTGGGGAAGCTGGGCGATTTCTGATATTTTTTGGGGGAGGAGGAGTAGATGAAGTCTGGGAAGGCGTTTCACTTTGGCCTTCCATCATTCGGGGCAATTGACTAGTCCCCTCTCCGGCATTTATATCAAGCCATCCACTATTAACCTGCTTTCCAGTCGAAGGCATTGCTGTAGGAAAACAAGGCAATCATTAGAGATGAAACACTTACGACTTAGCTCTAAGCACGATCTAGATTCAGAAAGAAGGTAACATTCCTAAATGTCGGGTAGCCTCCTGGTTATAAAATGTGGCGCGCAACACACCTATAACCAAGACCCTACTAGACACGGCTCATAGACAATTCCTAGGACACGACTTTGCTCTGATACCACTTCCTGTCACGACCCGACCCAGGGGGCCGCGACCGGGCACCAGACCCTGCTTGCAGAGTGTCGGCGAACCCTTCACCTGACTGCCCTTATTACTTATAAGGTGTATCTCACTCACATGGATGGCAAGTGATAATATAACAACAGTGGTAATAATAACATTAGCCTTCCGTGATATTGTACTACATCATAAGCATGCGTTTATACACAATGTAGCCAATTAGGCTATATTACAAAACCAAACAACATGGTACATACGTTTGCCGACACGGCGATTCCACTACACATAGCCCAACACTTATCTATGCACATGCTAACAATTTGTCTATTGAGCCTCTATAGAAACATGCAAAAATACAACCTACGTCGGAACAGGGCCCCGACATGCCCAATACATCTATACAAAAATGCATACCCAAGTATAGCAAGTCCGGAAGATGAACCTTGCTATGTCTGCTGAACTGGTAGTCTACTGAAGTGGGGGAGCTCCGTCAGTTAATCTATTAGGACCTGCAGCACGATATGCAGCGTCCAGAAAGTAAAGGACGTCAGTACGAAATATGTACCAAGTATGTAAGACAGAAGTACAATGTGAAAACAATAATATAGGCATTAGGATAGAAACAGACAACTCATAGCGACTGAATCGCCTCTGAAGGCGGCCAACCGTAACATTATCGTTACAGGACCCATTTCCATCATTACAGAGATTGAGATATATTTCCGCCCTTACAAGGTTTGCCAGTTTCATATACATTCACATTACCGGATGCATTACATAATCATTACCTTCGACCACTTCCTGCGCCACTGTGGGCTTGTCATTTTCATATTCATTTAATGATACCGTAGCCAATTACATGAACGTACCATGTAACATCACATAGTCATTACTTTAAACAATTACATTACCTACACCCATGCAGAATCATAATCAATAAGCATGCCTCTGTGGGCTTTATCGTTAACTTCCCAACTGATCAGTGGTGACTGCCCATCCGAATCTTAGTTCGGCCTAGTGTTAATATAAATGCACAATAGGTGCCTGCCCGGCCGACTTACAGAACGGCTCGGTGTATAACTGCCCGTCCGGCTTTAGCTCGGCCCGGTGTAATAAGACATATACATATATATATATATAGTTGCACACTATGTGCCTGCCCGGCCGACTTATAGAACGGCCCGGTGTATAAACAACTAATGCATGCTAGACTCATTTAATCATTTTCTTCTTTAGGCATGATCATACAGATTCAATCATACATACACATACACATACAGGTAACACAGAGCAAGCTTA
Organism: Nicotiana obtusifolia; assembly: GCA_002018475.1. Classification (NCBI taxonomy): domain Eukaryota; kingdom Viridiplantae; phylum Streptophyta; class Magnoliopsida; order Solanales; family Solanaceae; genus Nicotiana; species Nicotiana obtusifolia. Next base: position 124,980 of record MCJB01040923.1, on the reverse strand, counting down.
CTGGTGACTTGCGTTCTTACTTGTTACACTTATTACCCCTTCTTCCTCATGTACTTACGAATATCTTTTTCTTTATCGACATAATTATAGGACTCGAAGACTTCCATCAACATTATTACTACGAAGCAAAGATAATCTTTTCAGGAAGGGGAGAACAACGCACGCAATACTAGCTTCTAAGAGTAGAGTAATCTTTGGGGCTCATTTGTAGCATTGTACTCAATAGGAATCGTGCAAAAGAAAGAACAGTATAGTCTTACATACCTAGTGCTTATTGCGTCGGCTCTTGGCTACGCAATTCATTACAATTCTTTAATCTACAATTAAAGAATAGCTTAACGGTTACTTACTATGCTTGATAGCCATTATCAACCAAAATTCCCAAATCTCATGTAGTGATTCTCTACACTCCTTCTTCCCCTAAACTCCATTAAGGGTATGTATAGCACATGCAACCTATTTACAACCCACAATGTTCATGATTCATTATGGTTTAACTTAATTTATTTGACTCTGCAGCTCCTATTTCTATTTTAAGTTCTCATACGCACATAATCCACCTACCATGAACGTTTGGGGAAAACCACATGAAAGGGAGTAGTAACTTACATTGCATGCGAATTATTCAGCCTCCTTCCTTGATTCCTTCAATTTCTAGGTCTTTGTCTACAAATGGGGTTTGTAGAAGGAGCAGGGATTCAGCTATTGACCCTCTATGTTCTTCAATTCCTTTGTTTACTTCCGTTAACCTTCAACCGAGAATTTGGAATAAGGGAATTTGGTGGCTTTGATGCTATGACTTGAGAGAAGTCTTTGGGGGCTTTTCACTCTTGCTGGGAATCAGAAAAAAAAATGAGGAAGGGTCGGGTTTGGGGTCCCTTATATAGGTCTAGGGGTAAAAAGCCACGGACCTGAAAATGTCCAAAATGCGATCGCATACCTGTCGCAGACAGGGTATGCGGTCCGCATTTTGGTTGCAGATTTTGCCCTAGAAAATCTGTCGCACTATGCGACGCAGAAGGGCCAGAAATGCGGTTCGCATTTTCAAAATGCGATCGTATTCTGTTCGCATTTCGGACATCAGTTCAGCCCAGTGTTCTGCCTCACTCTGCGATGGGGAATGTTCATTCTGCGATCGCATTTACCAAATGCGATCGCATTTTGGATCGCATTTTTGACAATCCCCCAGCCCAGGGTTCTGTTCCACTCTGCGATGGAATCTGTCAATTCTGCGGTCGCATTTGTCTTCTGCGGTCCGCATTTTGACCGCATTTTGCTACTTTTGCTTCCTCTGAAATTTTTTTGACCATCTTCCGGGTTCTTGGTTCTTTTTACGTAACTACCCCTTTAGCATAATTAAATGAACGTATTTTTTTTTTACGGGTTGTAACATATTAATTATCTTTAGCTTTCCAGAATTCTTCAAAAAAGATTTTTTTATTTGAGAATTCTGAATCTTCTATATCTTCCTCACTCTAATATTCACTCAAAGAATCTGTTGGATGTATTTTCCTCACTCTCAAAATCGATCCACTAAAATTCGTGTGTTCCCCCCAGTTCCCCCTTTTAATGCCAAAATACACATGCCTTTATAGGCAGTCTGTTAGTTTGTTACTGACAGATTCTTTCTTCTTCTTTTTTCTTTTTTTTTTACATTTTAATCCTTTTTCAAAATTTTAGTTTAGCTTAGTTACCCTCCCATTTGATAACAAATTTTATATTTAGTCCTTAGAGGCAGCTTCAGTTACTGACAGATTTCCTACTGACTATTACCTAAATTACCCCTTTACGACAGTGATTTTACTCTCTAAACTTAACGGGTCGAGTCGACCCAAATCCAAACACTACTGAATCCGATTCAACCCCTTTTCTTCTAGGGCTTTTGATTTTTTTAAAGCCAAATTCAGACACATTTTACCCGTTTCCTTTTACAAAGTCTATGACGACTCGACTGATTTAGGCCCAACGAGAAGTAAAACAATAAAATACTAGAGAAAAACAGACGATAAAACCTAAAGCTCAACATGCAGACATGGACTCTTTGACAAAATTAAAAAATTAAAACTAGAAAACTAAAAGAAAGGGGTAGAAGATGAGAACAAAAAAAAATAAAAAAAGAAAAAAGATGAGGAAATACCTTGGACCGATGGGCTTAAAAATCTTCAAAAACCTTGATTTTTAGCCAAGCTTGACCTTAACCGTGTGTTCTCATTGAGACCACACGGATAAAGTCGACCTTGACTTCAATCGACTCGAAAAACTTCGATTCAGAAGTTTTGAAACTTTTAGGATTTATTTTTTCGATCTGAAATTGGAAGGATTCTAGAGGGTTTTGACGAAAACAGAGTGGAGATTTGGGGTGAGGGGACGATGGTGGTCCTAGGGTGTGATTTTGAGTGGATTTGGGGACGGATTAGGCGGTGAGCCGCCATGTTTGCCGATGGAGTTTGGGGGCGGTTCTATTAGGGTTTCAGGTTGGGGTGTGAGAGACGATGAAATGGGGGTAGGGGGTGAGTTCGGACATATATATAGGCTTGGAGGAATTAGTTATGAGCCGTTGGATTGTCTGGGATCCACGGTTCAGATCAAAGCTTGACCAAACGGTGTCGTTTGGGTGTAGGGGAATTGGACCAAGTTTGGGGAGTTAAATCTAAGCTGGTCCGGTCAATTATTAAAAGAAATTATTTTGGGCTCATCTGGTTTTTAGTTTAAAGCCCAATCCGAGTTTTCTCTTCTCTTTTATTTTATCTTCAATTTCTTTTTGTTTGTTTTTTTGTTTTTTTTTATTTTTAAATTAAAAAACCTAATAGTTAAAAATCCTAAATTACCTAAATGTGAAATTAAGCTACTTAACTAATTATAAAAATTATAAGCGACACTTAAATTCTAAGAATTAAAGATTAAAGATAATAAAATGTAAAAATAAACTATTTTTGTGATTTTCAGATTTTATAAAATAAATAATTACTAATTTAATTCTAAAATGTAAAATCAAATCCTAAATGCAATGCATGATGTTTTGGTATTTTCATGATTTAATTAAAAATCAAACAAGCAAAAAAATATAGACAATTAAAAATCTACTAAAATTCCTAAAAATGGCGAATAATAATTAATTAATTAAAAAAATCTATTTTTGATTTTTATAGAAGTATTCTGGCTATGGCAAAAATCACGTGCTCACAATTATAAGAAATAAAAATGCGGCATTTCCGTTTAGAACAATATTTAAAATAATTTTCGAAAGAAGATTTTCTTGGAAAAGTTGTTTGTGAAAGAATATTGTCTGTGTAGCAGCTATTGTTATCTAGAGTTTAAAGACAATTCTCCATCCTAATATAAAAACTGTGACGCAATAAGTTCTTTTTAAGAAAAAGTTTTTTCAGAACTTTTAAAAAAAGTCACTTTATTGAGAAACGGGGTAAAATTAATTATTAGAGTTAAAAATTGGTTGGGGAGAACAAAAAAACTTTCAGGCTAGCTCTAGTGACGGAGAGAAAGGATAAAAATTTAATCGCAATCAGTATTTACACCAATCTAATAAATACATAACACGTATCTTTACATTCACTTTTATTACTAAACATTAGTTCATAACTTAATCGTTATAATTTTGTATAGTTTTTACTAGAGAGAAAGCAACATCCACTTGGGATATTTTTAGAGATTTATAATAAAACTTCTCCACGTTTTGATTTCATAAAGAAAGAAGTTATCGAAGGAATGATACGTTTAAACGTTCCTCTTAACAAAAGATTTCCAAGAATAATGGAGTAGCTACTCCAAGAATAATGGAGTAGTTTAATTGCGAATTGAATTATAACTTTTTATAACTACATGCTATCCATTTAGATTTTAGCCCTTTCTTACCTGTCCAAAATTGCAATATTCTTGCATGATGATGTACGTATACATAGCAAAAATGCAGTAAGTCCAAAGTTTGGTTCATTTTTCGGAACGAAGAGTAGTCAACTCTAGACTTCTAAAACACAACCATAACCAGAGACAAACCTAGAACAGTTCAACGAATTCACTTAACATTGCTTTCAGCTGCAGACCCCCATATGTGCGGGGTTCGAGGAAAGACGGACCACAAGGGTCTATTGTATGCAGCTTATGTTGTCTTCACGGTTTAAACCCGTGACCTTCTGGTCACATGGCAGCAACTTTACCGGTTACGCCAAGGCTACCCTTCCATTATATATAAACACATACATATGTCCAAGAATATCCACATTATAGAGATCAACGACCAGAGAATATGACAAATGACCCACTGGCTGATTGTGGCGGCCAAATTGGGAGCAAAAGAAACAAATGGAAGGTGTCTTCGAAAAAACTAAAAAGAAAGACTGCAAAAGTAAGTCGCGTACAGCTGAGAATACAGATGCTGGAATAGAGAAATCCTTGGATTTCAAATGCAATATATTCCAAATCCTTTTTCGTATCTATATAACATCGACCAAGGTAAGAAGATATTCAAGATTTATGAATTTCGTGAACGAGTTAATTTGTATTTTGTACAGACAACAGAGTCCTACAGATATGAAATGGTATACTTGACAGCAACACAAATTTTCAATCGATGCAGAATGGACTTTGCGCCCATCAAGCACTTTAAAAAAAAACAGCAGCAAATACAACAGAAAATGAGACCAGACCATACACGATCTTGAGAATGGACGTCATGCAAGCAACTCATGTTTGTCACTAATCACCAATTTCAGTATCATGAACAACCACCAGTCTTTATCTGAAAGTAGAGGGTCCAAAATGTCGGTTTACAGAATTTGATATCTGTCAATGACAAAAACAAAACATAAAAACTAGCACCTACCTTGCATAGAGCTATCCCTCTGTTGGAACTGCATATCATAGTATAACACAGAGGCACTTATTCTGCTTCATGTCATCTGATGCTTTTTTCTCTGTTAAACCAATGGTAGAATTCAAGCAACAAACGTTAGTTCAGAAACAATGAGACAACAAAAGAGCACATATCCTAGAAAGGAAAATGGCAAAAGACAGAGGAAAGAGCAAAATGAATCAAACATATTATAGGCAATTCAATGTAATACTGCTTTATGTTTCGATTCATGTATATGCCTATTGATATGTTTAGTGAATTTAAGCTGACCTTTCTCTTGAGCTGGTGGTTGAACAACCACATGCATGGTCGTAACTCCTCCTGGAATATCACATAATGGGCTTCTGCACTCACCCACTGTTCTGTTGTTTTCCAGTATTCTTCCAGCGCTGATTAACTTGACATCTTTTACTGTCCGCGGACCATTATCCTTCTCTGTAAATATGATACACGTTTCAGGAAACACGACTTGAAAATCAAGATTGAACCCAGAAAATCATCCAAGAATAGATAATACTAGCAGATATTCTTTGACAACAGAGACAAAGTGCATAACATTCAGGCAGATAATCTTAAAAATATAAAATGCAGTTTGAGAAAATTGGTCAATTTTCTAAATTGCTAGCTTTCTCTTTGCTATTTTTAGATTGCATTGCAGCTTAATGCTTTTGAAGTCCTCTCTAAAGATGAGAAACAGGATTTACTCTATACTTGCTCTGGTGAACTGTGCAAAGCTTAAAGTTCAGTCAAGGTTTTGACGTACTTAGCATAGTGTGAATATAATAGATCATTCTCAATGAGTTGAATGAACATACTGCCATCGGAACTTCGTGCATTGAAAATGTTGGTTTATATTAAATGAAAAAAATAGATACCCAATAATTGAATAGCAGACAACAAGGCAACGGCATACTCAAACAAATCATTTCGGATGTATATCAGGAAGAACTTGAAAGGCTTGATCAGGTTCATGTCATCTGAACAATCAGAGACTACTATCTGCTTTCTTAACTACTAGTATCTCTTTAGAGAAGCCTAGAACAATCTCAAGAGGAAATATGCCACTGTTTGATTGAAGCTGCAAAGCGCCTCAACTATCTGAATAACGACATGTCAAAATTTCTTTCATTCAGAGTCCTAACAAAATTTCTCCATAGAGGCATAAGTAAAGGAACTATCAACAGAACTGGATATCTAACATAAGTCACAGCTACAGATCATAGACTATAAGAATCTAGGCAATTGACATCAATTTGCTGAAAGCTCCAAAGTAATTTTGGAGTCTTAACAACCTCGATCATGGTTCTCAGAGCAATCAAGCATCCAACAGAAATCTTGAGTAAATGAAAAACTCACACACAATTAACAGCTATTGAAAGACTAAACTAACCTTTAGGCCACTGAGCAAGGATGTTCTCCTTTAAAGTCGCAACGCTTGTAGCCACAGAAAAACTCTTCGGACCAATGTCCGTTCCATCAATCAATCTAAACTTGATCTCCAGTTGATCTTGAGCTGCAGACATCCTTGTTCCAAATTACAAAACAAACCCCAATATAAGGAATCTTCCTAAAAGCTGTTCAGCCTTAATTAACACAATTGCAGGTGCTCACAGGACCAAAGAATTTAGTCTTTGGTTCTTGAAACTCTATGGATCTCATCAAACTTCCAAATCCCAGCCTTAAATCTTCAGAAAAAACAAATTATAAATTCATAAGAGACTATCAGATGCCAATATTGACAATATATACATAAAAGCAAGCAAAATCAAATAAATCATAAAACTTTCTTAGATTAGAATATCAAGAAGAAGAAAAAACAGAGTCAAAATAGAATTTAAACAACAATATGCTATACAACCAACAAAAGAAATTCAATAATCAATACTGTGAGGTAAAATTAACCAATTAATCACTAAATTTAGGCACCTCAAAAGTCAAATAAGCATTTAAAACTAGAAAATAGCTACAATATCTACTCAAACTACAGACTGGATTCATCAAGTAATCACAAAAGTTATAATTCTGCAAAAAGCAGATTGGATCTTTAATAGGAAAAAAGAAGAAAATTTATGCATGGTTGTACTTACTGATAGGAAAAACTGATCTGCAAACTGTCCTCTTTTTAACCAACAGATTAATTTCATATGATTTCCTCTCAAGGCAAGAGAGGAGCTACAAAAACTAGTCTAGGTAAGAAGAAAAAGAAAGGGTAGGTAATACGTGTAATGCATTAAGAATTTAAAATAAGAAAATAAAATATTATTTTTTATTAATAAAGGGCAAAAAAGAAAGGAAAGTGGTGGGGGGGGGGGGG
>MCJB01040923.1:78413-116226 GCA_002018475.1 Nicotiana obtusifolia | reverse complement strand
CCCCCCCCCCCCCTCCCCCAGGTGGAATTCTTCCATCCGTGTACAAAACGCGTTGCTTATTGGGGTAGAGTTGACAGGTCTTATAATTCCTCTCATGTACACAAACATGATCAATAACAGAATATTCAAAGTTATATACAATAATAGAGCAAATAATTATAATAGTAGCAGTACAGTTTAATCAGGCTACACACTATTAGTGCACGGAATTAAAATAGTGATCCTCAACCTGTATTTCGGTTATTACCTGCTAGCAATAAACTTCCTTGAGGACATATATGCAAATGAAATATCTTGAAATATCAAACCTCAAGACATGCCAAGTTGCCAACCCACGTTAACAGAAGCAAAAAGGTAAGAGTGGAAAACTTTTCTTAAAAAGAATCTGCACATATCAATTGTATATCATGATTCATGAATCATACAAAACAAGTACATAAATAATAACCAAGGGAGTTTCCCAACTATATGAACCAAATTTCCATAGCCTACAGTCTAATATGACCAATATGATTGTATCAAGAAAACGGTAGAAACGTGGAGTAATGACAACAAAACTAACAAGGGAAAATGAAATTTATAGGTTAAAAGAATCATCTCTATGGCTAAATGGGGGCAATGCAGGAGCCTCTAAACAGGGCCAGCGCCTAGCTTTTCTTCTTCCAATGCACCAACTTGCATCACTGATGGCAATAATAAGCATTTTCCTGGACACCCCGTCATTGCCTCTTAAGCTATAATATAATAAAGGGTAGACTACACCCCAGATAAGAGGCCAAAAATATTGTCCTTTGTCCAACCAATATTATTAGGCGACCAACTTCTATTTTACAGACTGAAAGAATGAATCTCATGCCCATGCTAGAGATGCAGGTTCTCTTTTGTAGGACTCAAAGCAGCAAATCTGAAAACCTGAATATATCCGGGCAATTAGCCAAGTGTCAGATCTTGTCATCTGGATTTGAAGTTCCCTAGCACCAAAGAAAGTTTGCAAAGCCTGTGGCTTTTAAAATTCTCCTTTGTTGTCCTTGAAACCATTGACTACTCCAATATGTGGCAATTCCTGATAAAATCGTTGGAGCTGTTAACGAACTTGGTCCAAAAAGGACGGAGATGCTCAAAGCCTATCTCAAGCCAAGGTTTAGCCTGGCCATTGTAATGGATTACGGCAGCCTTCTTCACATTATTGACATTGGTCTTATTCTGATAGCCCAAGCCAAGCATGTGCCACGAGGGTTCGATTGGGTGAACATGACCCTTGAATGCAATCAAAGCAGGAGGTAGCGTTCCAAGCTTCCACATTGTCAAGTTTGACTTCAGATTCTACAATGATTAAAAAGTTTAACAATATCTACTCAGAATCTAGAGATATTTGATGAGATCAAATCTTTAATAATTAGAACAGCAATAGCAAATGAAGACCCTTTGACCTAAAAAATGTACGACTTCAAATCCTTAATCACTATATTTTTATGTCACAAACCGGAAATAAAAGTAGCAACCTAATTACATAAAACTAAGTAGTAGAAATACTGAAGTTCAAGACAAACTCAGTCCTCCTAGACAAACATGTCAAGAGAAAAGGCTATATGAGCAACAAAGTGGACAACTAAGAGAGAGACACAAACAGGATTGACAGAAGAATTACAACACTCTAGCAAGATCAAAAATCTAATCACATCGATGCTGGAACTCAGATGACCGAAGAATTCTTTTTTATTTATTTATAACTAAAGATTCTTCTTTTAAATCACAAAGCATAAGAGATCTGCATACCTCTTTAAGCCATGCATGATAAGTATCCGTAATGTTCTTCTTTCTCCATGCACGCAAATCAAAGATATTCATCCCATAAGCCCATGCACAGTCATCCGGGTTCAAATGCTTTGCTATTAGAGGATGAGAAAAATTGAAGTAATTTCTGAATCGCTTAGACATCACCCACTTATCTTCACCTTTACAAGTCTCAACTGCTCCGTTGACCTTACCATGAAGGTCAATGTCCCACAAGGGAGATAAATCTCGCTGAATTACAACATCATCATCTAAGAAAACCACTTTGTCAAGATTTGGGAAGAGCTGCAATGTACAACACCAGAGAAATCTCACATTGCTATTTGAAAAGTGAGTGGATATCCACACAAATGCAGGACTGGGGAGCAAATTACATGTAAGATCTAAAGGGGAAAACTACAAACAAAAATAGGCAGTCCAGTGCACAAAGCATCCCGCATCCATGCAGGATCGGGGGAAGAGCCGCACCCGAAGGAGCAGGCAGCCTACCTTGATACAGGCATCAACGGCTAATTCCATGGCTCGAACCCGTGGCCTATAGGTCCGTTGCTCCAAGTATTGTTGGGAGTAAAGAAAAGGAAACCGAAAAGTATTGCTGCATAAAATTCTTACTGAAAAGAAAGAAGTGCTTGGGGATGCCAAACTCGGAGTATTGGCAAAGACATTTTCAATTTTATCGGAACAAGAAGAAGATAATAACAAAAGCAAAATCTGATTAAAACTGTGCTTCACTCTCCATAAAGAGTAATTAGAGAACTATATAAGAATCTGGGTGCTAAGGTCTCGTCTTGGATGGAAAGATGATATTGGAACTTTGACTGCCCAATGTGGTTCAGGACAGTCACAAAGAAGAGTTGGCTATTCCATTTTATGGGCATGTTTGTGTAAAGCAAATGATCTCTGGAGCGGAAAAAAAATCTTAGGCTTAGCAAAATGAAAAAACACTATCTGCATAAGCATTGGAACAATCAAACCTTAGGCTCTGCTTATATATATATATCTACACAACATTTTAGGCAAGAAATCTCGATGTCATATAAAATTGGCTAAACTTCGTGTCGTGAGAAATTTGATCAACTTATTTTAGGTTTAGAACAATAATGCAAAGAACATTCACTAAACCAGGCCTTGTGCATGTTCCTTAAGCTATCCAAAGTTTCCCCATTCACATGCTTAAGCCTACTGATTGACTCTATTTATATATAGGAAACTTTTTCTCGCCAGGCATTACTTCAATAGAGTACAAGAATGTCCATGTGCCTGTGAGAGAGGAATGGAAGTAGAAAAGACATTGGAACTGCACCCTCAAAAACATACTTAAGAGAAACAGAAGACAGTTTACAGGACATGAGAAAGAGGTACCTCTGGCAAATATATGCGAAGATGATTGAGCAAAGATATATACTTTGGACTTCGAGCCTGTAATTTGGAGGCAAAAGATCGCGGAGTTGTGTCACTGAGATTGGCACCCATAACATGATTTCCATGGTAGTATTTCCGAATACTATGATGGCTCTCAACTGCTTCAAGCACTGGAACATTTTCTCTTGTCAACCAGTCAAACTGATGAACACCTTTAACCTCCACAAGAGCAGGAGTGACAGGATTCAAAGCAAACCATGAGTGCATGCCAGCATATGTTTTCTTATCAGTGATAACATGGAAAACAATCTTTTCAGGCTTCAGAGATGACTGCAGAGCAGAATTGACAACAACTGAGGCAGCCAAGATGTTATCAGTGGACACTACAAGGTGATGCAATGAATTGTCAGATAGCAGAGGGAGTAGCTCTGGTGACGGCAACTGTCTGCGTGCATGAGCATTTGACGAGTACTCATCAGTCAACCGCAGTGAAAGACAGTGAATGCCTTTAGGAATTGCACTTGCAGCAAAGTGTTTATTCATCAGCTCTGCAAATTTTGATTCCCTAATATCCCTTTCAGATTTCTCCATCTGCAAAATAACAAATTCAACACAAAGTTGAGCTGAGAAGGACTATATCTTTCTGCGCCTATGCACACTAAAAACCAAAGTGGAGGTCAGGAAGTAACTCAACCTAATCCCTGGCCCGAGTGTAGAATGCCCAACAGAAAGGCAAGAGCAAAATAAGGCTACTGGACATGCACGCACCAAGTAAATATGTCTTGAAAGAAAGATAGAGAAGATTTACGTGTACATACCATTCCCTTTAGCATCAAAGCAAATTCTTTTGCGCTGTACTTGTTGTTTTTCATTTCAACAACAAGTTGATTAAATGACTCTGGGAGCTTCAAGCCAGCAGGCACTTCCTCAGAGTTCACTTGATTGAGGATCTTAACAAAATCCTTGACCAGCCTCTGCTTAAAGAGCAACAGAGAAGCAATGACATAGAGTTGGGTTAAGAAACAGAATTCCACGTAAAAACTTTGCAACAGATTGGAATACAACAACAGCAACAAACAATGTAGAATGAAATTTACTTACCCCTGAATCATCAGTTCGTCCAAGAAGCTTTGGTCCTAATCGTCTACCTAAACAATCTGAATACCAAGGAGAAGAAAATGAAATGATATTTTGCAAGAAAAATGGAAGGATAAAAAATATTGAAAGGGAACCCTCATAAGTCATAACCAACAATATTTGAAGTAAGATTGGGTGACAAAAGGAAACATTAACTAGGAGCATCATAACCAAGACCAACACTACCAAAAAGGGTTCTTGGCACACTGGTACTTCAAAAATCCCCCCACCCACAAATCGAAAAAGGTCCCGCCAAGAAAAGCTTCCTTTTTCATCCCACGGAACAAAAAAAATAACATTAGAAGGCATCCAATAACAACTAACAGATGTGATTGTAACACGCGATCCAACAGGAACTTGTTATTCAGGATAGCTTAATGCTACATGCTTAAGAAACAAACATTAACCAGACTCGAGTATACGCATTAGTTACATACTTAAGATAAATAGTAGTAAGCTACATAAATGAGAAGCACTTACTAATTACCATACGTGCAAATTACTACAAATAACACTAAGCAATTTCATCCCCCTGCCCCTGCCCCCTCCCCACAAAACACCATGCACTTACAATTCGGACAGAATCCATACTTTGCTTCCTAATGTGGACAAAAAATGCATAAACGACTCTTTAATATGAATGGTGGAAAAGTGTAGAGTAAAATTAAAAGAATATGTAAGGATTCAAAACCATGTATCCCTCTATCCCTTCTTTTTTTTGAGGAGTATTTGTCATCAAATTCAAATCCTTGGGCAAGTTAATGAAAGAAAAGTAAGTTCAGTCTTAAGTTTCCCCTAATCCCACACATTCCTAAGATAAATACAGCTACAATAGCATTTATAATTAGAGTGAAAAACAATAATTTCCAACTCAACTCAAACAACACCTATGATACCCAATAATATTCCGCAAAACAAACCACCAACATTGCAACATCAAGCAAAGAATTAAGTAATTTCATAGAAACACATCAGGATCCGGGAAGTATCTTATAGATTAATAATTAAATGAAAATAAAGGGATAGAGGAAAAAACGTACCAAAAGAGGAGCACTTGTTGACACCTTCAAGGGTAACAAGAGCAGTGAGAATGAAGACAAAGGGCAACAAGAAAGCTAAGATAAGAATGGTATGAAAAAGCGTTCGGTAGGAGAAGTGGCGAGCTGCGACCTTGATCTTCATCAAATCCCCAACATACCCTCCATTTCCACTATTGCTGCTGCTCGATATTGTTATACTTCTCATGCTAGGTGAGAAGTGCAGCTGCATCTCTTCCTCCCTCCCTGCTTCTCCACCGTAACTTTCTCTGCAACCTTCACTACCCAATCCCAATTCCAATCCACCACAACTCCACCCCCCCTAGGGCTTGTTGGATTAATATTTTTAATATTATTCTCTTTCGAAATTCTTAAACAATCTAAATAAAAAATTCTTTTTCTCACCATCAGATCCAACAACACAGCAATCAAATGATATTGAAACTGGTCTCTTCCGAGACCAATGCATTTGGATATTATCAAAATTTCAGCTCTGCACCCAAACTTCCACAAAACTACACAAATGTGTGTGTATGAATGTGCGTGCAATGAATCTGGATATGTTAAGGTATGTATCTATTGATTTTTTTTTTTTCGTATGAATCAATTAATCAATCGAATGGAATAAATTTAAAACAAATTCGGGAAATTGTTGTAACGTTGAAAGAGGATTTGGTATTCTCTTCCTGAGATCGGAAGATTGAATGTAGAGAGAGGAAAAAAAGAAAAAGGAAAAGCGTTTACGCAAAGAGAGAGATAGAGTATTGTGTTGCCTATGTTCTTCCTTTCTAAAATTGATTATTGTTATTATTATTAATAATAAATTCAATTTTTCAGCTGAGAAAATAAAAGAGTGACTCGAATTAGTGAGTAACAAAAAGGTGAGAGAATAAAAATTGGAAATAACGTGTCTATTTTGAGTCAAAACCGTGTGGGCTAGAGAGAGAAAATGCTGAGTGAAAATCTAAGATAGAGAATAAGCTGAGCTGGAGAGAGAGAGAAAGAGAGAGAGTGGCATTGGGTTGCTGATGGTGTGGTTAAATGGAAGCTAAATTATGAGCTTATCCTAAAATTATGGGATGGAGTATATTATAATCTCTTTAATTTTTTTATAATATGATATTAAAATTTCATAGATGGAGTTTCAATATCCAAATGCAGTTTTTAAGGTTTTGTAAAAATTTAAAATTATAATATGATTTAACAAATTTGCAACAAGCCAACAACTTAACTACTACAATAGTCTCCAGGATAATAGTAACACAATCAATAAGCTTTGCTCAGGTGGGGCCTATTAACCTTTTTATTAGTAGTGTTGCTTACTGGGAATTTGTATTTAAGATGATTAATAAGAGATGCTCACTTTTTTGCTTTTTGCATGTGGATCTGAATAATACGAGGCACTAAGCTAAGAAAATGATTGGCAAAGCATATACTATATTCTACGTACATCGACTATATGTTGATTATTATTCTTTTTCTTTTTCGAATGCCTATACTTTGTATTTACTTTTCAATTGATGGGGTGCTCAAAAATCGATTTGTTCGACCTTTCTGTTTCTGTTAATTTTCTTTTTTTTAAAATCTTGCCACGTAAATATAGTTGCAGTCTACTAAAAGTATGGATAAACTTTTCATAAGTAAATGCACGTGTAGCAAGAATTGGGAGAATTGACTATTTACTTAATGATTTATTGAAATATTTTAACGTGAAAAAATCTCTCCACAGTAAAATATTCATGTACTCTTTCAAGCCTAGACCACATTTTAATAATTGTAAAGAATAAACAAATAACTACTATATTTTTTTAATATAGACGGAAACTCAGTATAAAACTTAAATAGATGTAAAGGACGGGAAGAAGAATCAATATTTTTATTCCTTCTCTGTTTTATGTTTCGAATTTAGGAAGGTCTATAATATAGTACTCAAAATTGGAAAAGCTATACGAGGATTAATAAATTTTGGCTTGTAAATACAAAAGAACAATTAGATTAAAGTGTTTAAACAACACTTGCTAAGAGTCAAGCGATTATACATGTCAGAATTAAACATATTAATAAAGAAAAAATAATCCAATATAATAGTCATATTAAATAGAGCATTATGTTTCAAGTAAGGATCATGAATATGTCTAGATTAATTTTTTTTTTAAATTATTTGAAATTATACGCTTTTAAAAAATGTGGAATTTAGGAGCTTGTGCTAGGAATATAATTTGGCGAACTTACAACCAATACCGTACAAATTTCCTTTTAATACTACAGCAATCGACAACTAAATATTTATTTTTGTTGCTTAGTTTCACATCTTCTTTTCTCCTATTGCGCATTTATCGATTTCGTCTGGTGATTTAGTAACCAAAGAGATTTGAATAAGGTTAATTTGTTTGACACACTATTTTGTATTAATCCAAAAAATTTAACATAGTTTTATATTTAAAACTAATCTATTTATGTTTAAATTATTTAAAAAATACAAAGTTATAAGTTCGGTGAAACCTGCTCCCTGCACTTTAGTCCAAGTGAATACAATAAAATATAGGTTCTTTTTGTAATTTACAAATGTTGTAACAATCATGGTAAAGTAATGTTCATTTTAATCTTTTAATTACTAGATTAAATTATTACTATTATTTTCGTGTAATATTTACTTATGTAATTGCAGTAGATGGCAAATGCAAAACACTGATTGGTTAGTTAAACTGTTTTGTTTCATCTGCTGCTTAGCCCTTCTTGCATAACATAGGATCACAACTACTCGACGAAAAGCTACAAGACAAGTGCAACATTAACATAAGGAGGGGACCAAGTCCCACTTATCAACATGCTGTAAACATGGTCCAAAATGGGGAAACTTAAAAGTAGAACAATCCACAAAACAAGAACAAATAGGGAGTCGACACCTATTCTGACAAGCAAATTCTTGAGTCATAGGTTTAGTTTTTGTGATCTAAATGCAACATCTAAGCTTGAATAGAGTTAACTTAGTCTACTTTATTAGGTAGCACTGCTCGTGATTATGGATATTTTGTGAATAGGAAAAAAGCAGTAGCAATAAGCAGCTTTTTTTTTTACCTTAATAGGAAGATTTATTTAAAAACACCTAAAATCAAAAGCGGATCTAAAATTTAAACTTTACGAGTTTAATCTTTAAGATTCTTAGCATTAAACCCGTCGTGTTTTTAAAATTATGAATTTATATATATTATTTTGTTATAATTTTAGTTAATTTTTATGCATAAATTTATGTTTAGTACTAATTTAAATGAACGCGGTGCGGCTACTTTGCCTCCGCCTCTCTCTAAACCATCGATAATCCATTCTTAACATGTAAGTGTCTTTGAACTCCTCCTACTATGGCATAGTAACATGTGGGAACAGCAAACAGAATATATTCCCATTATTTTGTTAAATAATGGAAAGCACATGGCTCTTCCACAAGGATGCTAGTGACACAAAGTTATGAAAAAAGTTGATTACTTTATCTATTCATACTGATGCAGAGGTGTTGCTGCTCTATTTTCGGGCTATAAAGTAGCATGGTGACGGCCAAGAATACTTCTTCGAGGTCACCTCATCTGAGCACCGACCGCCTGAGCACGGTTGAATCAGCACCAAAAAATCAGAAAAAAAACCTAAGCATGGCCTGTCTGACATTTAGCACACTTTTTTCTCATAGAAAACAAAAGCAAGGATCATACATTAAAAATAAATGAATATACAAAATCTTGGACTTCCGATTCTGCTCCAACAGGCATCACAATATCACTCAATAGTATTCAGTCTTTTCTTGCCATAGTGATCAGTGACTCGAGCTATGTGAATTCTTAAAGTTAAATGGTGATTTCAACCAGCTTCAAACTCAGCATGAACAGTGATTGACTGAATGTATGAAACCAATCAACCTAACAATTAAACATCGAGCTGATACGAGGAGCACTGCAGGTGTTTAATTAAAATAGCAAAATCGAGGAGGTCATAAGCAGCAGTGGGACTAAGAGGCTAACTCTCATCCTTTTATCGCATATTCCTCAGAAGTTTCCATCAGCTTCAGCTCTCGTTTGGATCTATTTGCATCGGAAAACAGCTTTCAGCTACAAGGACAAGGAAAGTAAAAGAAATCACCTACTTGTCGCCCCTATGACACTTTGAGCTGGAGTCTTTACTAATCCGATTTCATCCATCAAAAGTCTCACATTCTCTGCATCTTCCCATCTTCCAACTGCGGAATAGATCTTTCCCAACAGTACATAATTTCCCGTGTTCTCTGGTTCCAGCTTAAATAGCCACCTTGCAGCCAATTCTCCCAGTTCCACATTTTCATGTATCACAGAGGCACCTAGTAGAGCACCCCAGATGGCATGACTTGGTTCGAAAATCATAGTTTTTATAAGTTCATATGCTTCCTCAAGTCGGCCGGCTCGACCAAGAAGATCAACCATACAGGTATAGTGATCTATGCTAAGACAATCAGAGTGATTTCTAAGCATAAAATTAAATAAAAAAAGTCCTCCATCCACCAAACCAGCATGACCACAGGCATGCAAAACCGAGGTGAAAGTGACTTCGTTAGGTTTGATCCCAGATTGCACCATCTGATTAAACAGTGACATAGACGTCTCGCCATGCCCATGCATCCCATAACCAGCTATTAACGTACTCCACAAAATTATGTCTCTTTCTTTCTTGGGTATCCCACTGAAGATCTTGTGACTATTATCTAAGTTTCCACATTTTGAGTATATATCAACTAAACCAGTAGCTACCTCAGTTCTAGTAACAAATCCAGATCTTACAAGATAGCTGTGTATGCTCAACGCTTGCCTGAGATCAGCTTCAACAGCAAATGCAGGAAGTACACTCTTCAAGGTTGCATCATTAGGTTTGACAGCTTCTGACAACATTAGCTTGAAAAGCTCTATTGCTTCTCTTGCAAGCTGATTATGAAGACACCCGGACAAAATTGCATTCCACGGAACAGTCCTTTTTTTGCTAGTCCTTGCAAACACCTGATAGCCCAGTCTAAAACAGTTGCATTTAGCATACATGTCAATAAGGCCAGTTTCTACATTAACATCAGACTGAAGGTCCTGCCTGATAGCCCAGCCATGCAGGCATTTACCAAGACTCAAATGAGGCAAACTAGCGCATGCAGCAAGAAGGGATGACAGAGTTACTGCATTCGGCTTTGCACCTTCAAGCTGCATCCTTTGAGAAAACCATAGTGCATTTTTTATGTCACCATCTGAAATGAACCCGTGGATCATTGTAGTCCAAGTCACCACGTCTCTATCAACCATCTTCTCAAAAACCAACCTTGCCTCATCGATTCTACCACACTTAACGTACATATCAATGACGGCATTCCTAACTGACAAAATGGCCCAAAAACTTAATTCTTCGACCAGTAAGTGAACCTCTCTACCCATCTCAAAATCCTTCAGACGCCCACACGCAGGCAATAGGGAAAGCACAGTGGCACAATCAGCGTCAACACCAGCATCTTCCATTCTCTTGAAAATCATTAGGGCCTCCTTGGGACTATCATTTCGGCAATACCCACTGATCATAGTGTTCCAGGTCACAATGGTTCGAGCTTGCATTGCATCAAAGACCCTCCTAGCGCCCTTCTTATCTCCACAACTCATATACATGATCAAAAGTGAATTTCCCACAAAAGTATCCCACATAAACCCACTTATAACAGTCAACCCATGAATAACAACACCCTGTTGAAGTAAGAACAAGTCACTGCACGCCCTAATCACATACGGAAAAGTATGTCTGTCAGGTTTGTGTTTTTCCGATCGCAGCATTTCCCCGAAGATTTTGAGCGCAACTTTAGGCAACCCCTTTTCGGTGTACATTCTTATCATGGACCTGTATGAGAGCAAGGTTCTCTGAGGCAATTCATCGAACATTTTACGAGCGTACGAAGTGTGACCACAGAGTGCATATGCAGCAGTCAGGAGAGAAAGCAAATGGTTCGAACTGAGGGACTGAAGGAGGCCGAGGGTAACGATATGGGCATGGACTCCTTTTGTGGTTCTTAAAGATTTGGTTTTGGCGCAGTTTTCCAGGAGAGACTTGCATGGCTCTGCTGTGGCAGTTGTTTTAACGACTCGTTTAAGGTGCGTCAACTTCTTTGATGGGCCATTCATGAATTAGAACAGATTTCTTTTCTGCGCTAAAAGCAATTGACCATTTTCTATACCATCTCAGTTATCTCAGTTATAGCACTCTCTCTTTTCACTAAATTTATTCCTCTGTTTTCATGACCTCTTTTCTTGTTTTTGGTCTTAACTTTTCAGTTTATGGTAGGTCAGCTAGTTGGTTAAACTAGATGGTTACATGCAACAACTATAATTTTTTTTACTCCTAATACTACTCACTTCTTACCAAAACCATTTTTTGTTCATCCAAAGTTAATTTAACCAAGTGTTAACATAATGACACAAATTAATTCCTTCTTTGAAAATAAAATTCAAATATTCAAAAAGTTGCATACCAAATTCGAATTCAACTTACCAAAAAAAGTTTTTCATCGATGCATTTTATATGATCCTCGGACAAGTAAAATATGAGGAAATAAAGGATTTTTCTTTTCTTGGTTTTCACTTTCAAATCGATCTGCAAGTTATCAACGGAAGCTCTGAAAATAATATTATCAACTTGGACCTATATTTCACAAATTAACACTAGTAGTAAATTTGTGCGGGTTTAGGCTCTTTGACTCTCTCAGATTAATTTAGAGTGACTCCCTTCTTGAAACTTCCAACGTATAAGCCTTTTGACTTTTCTTGAGCTGATCACCTGTAAGTTTGTTTAGGCTTTGCTAATAAGTCGACCACACTTTTATCTAGAAGAAACTTATGCATCCTCAACGTTCTTTTAACATCAAGAGACAGACATAAAATGTACTTTAGCTTTCAGGACGACAAGTTTGGAATGGATTTTGTTTTCTTGTAAGTTTGGAATGAAATTAGGAGACTTTTACTATAAGAATTTGATATTTATCATAAGTTACTACTGAAAGCAAAGTAGTAGTACTTCTCCAAATTGACCATTCAATTCAGCAATAATCAGGAAGAAAGAACTTTTTTAAAGGTTAAAACAATTCCACAAGAAATAGCCACCTGTTGATTTATCTTTGAACAAAATGTGACCTCTAACACTTCAACAATCTTCATTAAGATTTAAGACTTACAGACCAAGGCCATTACACCCAAAAGATCTCCCTTTCGTACAACAATGGCAGAAAAGAAAACAGCCAAAATCCAAAACTCCAAAACACATGAACTCTCATGACCAAACCTAACAGTAGTATCAAGATCAATATCATCACTAACAGTTACAATAATTCCCGAGAATTGCAGAAGCTCTAAACTTCCACCTAATTGTCAATGGTCAGCAAAATCCAGCAGGAGAGCAAAGTTCAAATCTTGACATCTTGTTGGGAACCAACTATTCAATTGTCAACTATTTTGACACCCTTTTTCCTGCTGATATAATCATTCACTGCTCTAGCTTCCATCTTCACAGGCAATGGTGCTGAGAACAAGAAACTCTCAGTTTCATTCTCATTCTCATTCTCATTCTCATCTCTCACATTCCTTTCATTATAACCATCATCTTTTCTTGAAATGTAGCAATTTGGATCCGTTATTTCATTATCACTACTTCCACTATACCGGCCTCCATCTTCTTCCTCATCAACTTCAGCGTCATCCTTGGATAAATTTCTAATTTTTTCAACTCTTCTGCTAAGGTTTTTCATGAGCTCTATCTCCTCAGCATCAAATGATTCTTGCCCATTAACATTCTCAGCAAAGCTCACAGATTTCTTTTGTTTTGGTTTAAGCCCACCTTCATCCCTATTTCGTCGTAAAACCCCCGATTTTCTAGCTTCAGAAACTCTAGGATTTTTTAGGTGCTCCTCCTCTTCCTCTTCCTCTTCCTCTTCAGATTCATTTACCGTCGCAACAAACTTATCAATGGCTTCGTTAAGATTTGTGCCAAGTTCCACTTCACTGTGACTATTAAAAAACCTAGATTTGTTGCCACTCCTCACATTCTTCACCACTCTACTTGAAAATACCGAAACCCCATTAATTACCTTCATAAATCTAGTCAGTTCGTTGTTTATCGACCTTTTACCATCTCTAATTAATTGATCATCACCCTGCAAAAAAGAACCCCTTTTTCAACACTTTTGAGCTATTCAGTCACGAATCCAGGAATTTCCATAAGGTATTTAAGATTTAATATATATGTATCAAAAATTAAGATTTGACCTATATACAATTTTTCGTCCAGAGGGTTGTGATTCCACCACAAGGTATTCACATAGGTTTATGATAAGTGTATAAAGCAAATGTACAAAATTGCAATTAGAGCATAATTATTACCTGAATAGAGTCAAGTTTAACAAGTAAATCCATAGCTCTGTGAGAAACAGCTTGAGTATCAAAATGGGGATTACCAGAAACTGACGATTTGAGAATATTGAGAGTGGTTTTGATGGAAGCCAGCTGTTTTAGCTGCCGGAGGGTTCTCGATCTACGAGCAAGGAAAGCTCTGAAGTGCGTTTGAATAGTACGCGCTGCGGCATCGCGTAGGGACTGACGAGAACGAGGAGAACTAGAAGAGCTGCGGCGGAGGGATGATTCTAAGGCGGCGATCCGACGGAGAAGTGACGTAACAATGCGTTGGGTTTGTTGGTCTTGTACTTTGTTGGCTTGATTAACTTCTTCAAAATAGTGATGATTTTGGTGAGGGGGTTGAACACATTGGCATTGGTTAGGAGGGTTGTAGGGTCGTGGTGGTGGGTAATGGGTATAAGGGGTAGTGGATTGTGGATTTGGTGGAGGAAGAGGGTGAGGGTAAGGGGAGTGGTATGGGGAAGGGGTGGGGTGACAAGAGTAGCAGTAACAGACGGAGGAGATAGGGGTGGGGTTGGTGGCGGCCACCGTGGGGTGGTGGTGGTAGTGATGGTGAGAAGCCATTTTCCGAAAAGGAATCTTTGGGAAAAAGTGAAAGACAGCGTTTGGCTCAACGTATTTTTGGGTAAATAGATATTTGGTTAAGTTAGAGAGACGTTGATATGATCGTTTAATACTGTACTGTTCTATTTTGATCTATGTGACTATGGTTAAAGCCTAGAAACTTTATTCCCATAAAAACTTTATTAGAAAAATTATTCTTTTCTCAAGCACGTGCGAAGCGACAGTGGGGGCACCAACCTCGCACAGAACTGCATTTCCTATATATGACTGTTGTTGACTGAAAATTGGCTACATATTTAAGTTTGATTTGAAAAGAGAAAGGTCATTTTTGCTATTGTTCTGATTTAGGAAGAGGGTATTTGAAAGCTTTACGAAAGTTTTGGAGAACATAAAATTTTTTGGTTAGGGAGGTAAAATATATGATTTTTAGAAAATGGTCAAATATACTCTTGTACTGTCAGAAAAAGTTTAAATGTATCTTTCGTTATACTTTGAGTCTAAATATACTCATGTTCTTATATTTTGAGCCCAAATATACTCATATCGTTATATTATTGGTTCAAATATACTATTTTTGCGTTAAGTTTGTCCAAAGTAAACATTTAATCCTATGTGGCACTGACATTTGATGAGGCGGATGTCACATAGCCTGCCACCTCAGTGCCCCTAACCCATTTTACCCCCCATTTTGGTTTTCCACCACTAAAATTTTTCCCCCCCAATCACTATTGCCACCATTACCGGTACCATAAAAAATATTATATTTCAAAATTTAGTCTTTTATGTATAGATTAGGGACGCTGAGGCAGCATGTCATGTGGCATCCACCTTATCAAACATTAGTACCACGTAGGATTGAATGTCCACTTTGAATAAACTTAACAGAAGAGGAATATATTTGAATCAATAGTATTACGGCAGAGGTATATTTAGACCCAAAGTATAATAAAGGGTATATTTAAACATTTTCTCGTAGCACAAGGGTATATTTGGCCCTTTATCGTTTTTAGAATCATATGAAAGATATCAGCAAGGCAAAATGATGTAATATACCTAATTAGAACATTATGCTCCCTCCGTCTTATATTATCAGTCGTGGTTACTAAAAATAGTTGTCACAAATTGTTTGTCGTTTTAGAATAGATAAATTTGATTTTTTTTTCTTTTTTATCCTCAGTAATAATTATCCTTGAATACTACAAACACCTCAAGTATAACTAAATATTAAATGAAGAGAAATTATATCTTAAAATATAAATAAGGGTAAAACAATCAAAACCTATACTATTTAATATTTTCTTAATAGACATGAAAATAGAAACACAAAAGATAATTTGAGACGGATGGAGTAATTCATAACAGGGTTAAAGATTTTTCCCATATTAAAGGGACACCTACTTTTTCATTAATCTTATATTTAATCCAGGAAACATCATCTAAACAAGTTTCTTTCCAATTAAACAAATTAAATCCAACTCTAGACTGCACAGAAGCCAAAAACAAGAAGTACTCCCAAGAGTTAAAAGTGATAAAGTCATTCATAGGTGTACTGTGGCCTGTGAAAAGATGTAGTAATACAATGCAAGAATGCAAAATGAACAGAAAGTAAACAGTAATGTTGGTACTAATTTGTATGCCTTAATTCTCATTATGGTTTATTCAGCTAACTGGAAACTCAAACCTTTCCTGTGTTATTACAGAAATGTAGAACTATTCCAAGACTCAAAAACTATCTTTACAATGATGAAATTCAAACATGCAAAAGAATCATGAATTATCTAATTCTAAAACCTCATCAACAGAAAATCAGAATGAAGTATCTCAACTACTTCCACCAACCCACCAAAGGTTGAGATCAACAACATCTTTTTCCCCTCCATCCACAGCATTTACAGGATTATTCAGATCAAAACTTCTATGATTATCAGCAAGGTCCTCCAACTTTTTCAACATAGTCTCTTTAGTTTTGCTTTCACTGAATCCAGTGTAATGAGCCCTCTTGTGCCCTCCCAAAGATTGGCCTGATGGAAAAATCTTGAAGCATATTGGACATTTGTGATCTTTGCTTTTGATAGGCTCAGGACTTGTCCTCATTACTCCAATTGTTCCCAATTCCACTGGACTATCATCAATGCTAATTTCAAGATGAGAATTGACCATATCAGATACAAAGTTTGTCTTTTGGTTCAGCACTTTAAAATCAACCCCTGCATTCTTGAGTGAACAAGAATTCAGAAAAGCAAGATCCTCACTTGGATCATTATCCAATCCCAGTATAGTAGTAGAGTAACAGACCCTTGTAATCTCAGTGTTGATCATCATCAACTTGCCTGAAAATTCCTCATTTATTGTAAAGTCATCAACAGGAACCCCTTCATTTTCACACTTCCTTTCATTAGCAGAAATGGTGTTTTCATTTTTAAGAGGCTTTGAAATTGAAATGTATTCATCCCAGTCCCTCACACCACATGAAAGCATCATCAAAGTCTTAGCAGCTTCTTCCGTTTCTTCAACTTCACTAATTGCAGAAGGGTTTGCATCAATCTTGTACTTTATCTTTGATCTCTTCTTCCGAATTGGGCACACAGTCTCAAAATCAGACAAGCTTTGTTTTGATGGTTCAGATTCTTGATCAACCCTTGATCTTTTCGCGTGAACTTTCATGTGACCATAAAGAGCCCTCGTTGAACCAAAACCTTTACCACATTTCTCACAAATATGACTCTTTTCAGTCGTCGTCCCTTTTTTCGAATGAGTCCTCAAATGACCTGCTAAAGCTTGTGTAGAGGAAAATTCTTTGCCACATTCTTTACAGAAGTTTTTCGTTTTCAAAGAGCCAGGCTTTAACTCAGAAACCCTCCAAGATTTTCTTGGATTTTCCCTTAAACCATAATCAATTGAGTCAATATCATCAACATCGTTGGTGCTGATATTATTGGCCTTTTCTTGACTCATGCTACTGTCAGATTGCTCTGAAATGCTCAAATTTTCGAAATGATTATCAGCTTCTTCTTCTGCAGAACCCATCTTGTTTTCAGCTTTAATTTTCTGCTTCTTTTCTGCTGAAATCAAGTCTAAATGAACCCGCATGTGACCTCCCAATGATCTCCCACTACTGCAACTCTGGTTACAAAACCTGCATTTATGCTTCTGTTCTGGTGTTTCTACCATTTTGATTCGTAAAAGAATCTGAATTGAATAAGAATGATCAGTAGAAAATGTTGAAGAATAATGATGCACGCAAAGGAAAGGTAAAAAAAATTGCAGAATCAAGAAAAGTGTAATGGGAATTGTGTATTCAGTAGTAAAATTCAGATACTATGGAACTATGAAACCCTTTTAAGTCGGCCACCCCATTTGCCTCAAAGCATAAAACTTGAGTCTTGAGCTTGATTCTAACTAAATGGAGAAGATGGGTTGTTAGGGGGGTTGGTTTTTTGGGGGTTTTATATACTCGGAAACTAACCAATTAAAGAGCGAGCTGAAAACAGGATTCTTGAATTTTGAATTCTTGAAATTTTGGTGCGACTTTCAGTCTTTATATCTGTAGGACTAACTAATAGAGGAGAGAGCCCTGCATGCCAGCAAAAATTTGACACGTGATCTTTTTATTTTTGCAAAATAAAACAAAAAAGGACAAAAAGAATAAGTAAACTTTAAAATGTCTGGGCAGCTTAAATAAATTTAATATTATGTTTAAGTTCCTAAGATCAAATATTGAGTTTTTTAATCACCAGTCAACAATGTAAAAGAAGTGGGATTACAAAGGGCAAATGCTGTCCATTGACGAAAAAAACAAATGAGATAATTACTCCGATTAACTATCAAATGTCAATCAACCAAGTCCGCATTAAATTAGTTAAATTCCCTATCACTATTGCTCTATTTAGAGTGAAATCGTATCCAACGGATTTGGTCTAAATTCAATATAGTTAAATATAAATAAGTTGTTTCTTACTTGGAACCGGCTATTAAAAAAAAAGAGGAAATGAAGAGGCGTCAAGAAATTGGGAAATGTACAAGTCAACTTTAAAACAGCAAGCGAGTAGAGCTTCAGCTTCTTAAAGCAGTTTAAGAAGGTCCTCACTTATTTCCAGGGCATATTCAGGTTTTAAGAAGAATTCTTACATTTTCTTGATTGAGAAAAATTAGTGAATATAGACTATCTTTTGTATCTCCTACATTTGTGGATTATAATGATGTAGGATTAATTATATAGGGTTTAATTGTGTATAAATTATTTTTTGTTGGGTGCAAGTTTGGTTCATTGCACTAAAATTAAAAATACAAGATAACTATTTATTTTTAAAACTAAAAAGCAATGACTTTACAGTTATACCTTTAAATACTTAATCTTCATGGGCTTCAAGGAAAAAGCCTAAGGTAATTTTATTCTCTTGGTGATTTATCCATGTATGAGTTATTTATACGTGAATTAGTTATTTCATGTTGTTGGCCATATTCACAATTTATAAAGGTGGATGATTGTTAGAGTGTTATTTCAAGCAGGGGCAGATCTAGAGATATCAAACGTACAAGAATATTCAGATGGGAATCCAGTTCTATCTAACTGTGACACAAGGATACTGAAACCCAGCTTCTACACACTACCTGTGACCCATTGATGCAAGTTTAAATCTCGTTAAGCACATTCATTTTTCTCTTTATTTTTTTCTTGGGTTTTTAACAAAATCTTACAAAACACCACTCGATCTTACAACTACACTTTTAATTGTTTCTTATTTTATTTTTTAAAATAAAATATAATAAATGACTAAAGTCAAACTAAAAAGAGAACCAAATCCCAATCTTCCGAATCAAACATTGAAACAAAAAGGGCGAGAAATAAGAAGAGGTCAGGTTTTTAAAAGCTTTGCTGCGCGACTAATTTAAATTGTAAAATAAAGTTCTTTCACAAGAAAATAAAAAAAAATAGGAGCCAATTTTCGACTTTTGTCACTGCCACTTAAAGTAAGTCATTGCCATTTGCCAAGTCCTTCGCCCTCCCTCCTTCATCTTTTTTCTTCCTTTCATTATTTTCCTCTTATATTATATTTGTTATTTTTTAAAATATAAATTGAATATCTTACTTGTTCATTAGTCAAATTATTATGATATGTTAGAGGTTGTGGTAGGAACACATAAACTTCAAAAATCATGGATCCGTCTCTAATTTCAAGTCGGAAAACTAAAGCCAGTTTGTAGTACTGAATCTTATACTAACCAGGAAATGATGCTGATCAACATGCAGGACAGGGAAGGTTATCGATCTTTCATTTCATTAACTTTTTTTAAGTCTTTTACTTCCCCGTACATTCATTTTCCTTCTCTTATGGTGGGGAGCTGATTTGTTTAAAAAAAATGTTTGTAATAATACAAATTTGCTTTAAAGAAAAACAGAATCTGGTCCAAAATTTAAATACCTTTCATAATCGAACAAATAAATCCTCCGACAGGACAAGTAAATGATAAAAAGAAGTTTCATCAATACAAAAAAAAACATAACATCTTACATACGACTCATATCAATGATGGTTTTATGACTACAAGGGACAAAATGAAGCAGAGATTGAAGTGGGTAAAAAAAAATAGTAAAGAATCCCAGCTGTGACTGGCTGATAACTAATATCGTTAATACCAAAACAAGCAACTCGAACAAAGTAATGCTCTTAAGCGACAGCAGGCATGTCCTTAAGCCAGGCATCGAGCGGCTTACCAATTGAGTAGACAATAAAACCAATCTCTCTTAGCTTGTCAACATTCACAACGTTCCTGCCATCAAAAATGAAAGCGGGTTTTTGCATGTTTTCATATATCCTCTGGTAATCAAGGGTCTTGAACTCGTCCCACTCTGTGAGAATGCAGACAGCATGGGCATCCTTTGTTGCCTCGTAGGCATCCCAAGTAACACTGACTAGTTTCTTGGTTGTGGGACTCATTGGCTGGAGGTGAAGGGGATGATCCCAATCAAACTTGTTCATCGAGAGGTCTCTCTGGATTTGGTCCTCTTGCACCTGAGGATCATATATGCTCAACCTAGCTTTGTCCCCCAACAGTCCCTTGCATACATCAATAGCAGGGGTCTCTCGGGTATCACCAGTGTCTTTCTTGAAAGCAAAACCTAGAACTGCAACTTTCTTGTTTGAGACTGTGTTGAACATAGAGGCTACAACGCGGTTGACAAAACGACTCTTCTGATAGTCATTAATCTTGATAACTTGTTTCCAGTATTCAGCAACCTCAGGCAGACCATTGCACTCGCAAATGTAAACCAGGTTCAGAATATCCTTCTGGAAGCAAGATCCACCAAAACCAACACTAGCATTGAGGAACTTGGGACCAATCCTTGAGTCCTTACCAACAGCATATGACACCTGTGAAACATTCGCTCCAGTAGCCTCACATAGAGCTGACATGGCATTCACAGAAGAGATTCTTTGTGCCAAGAATGCATTGGCAGCCAACTTTGAGAGCTCAGCGGACCACAAGTTGGTGGTAATGATACGGTCTTCAGGAACCCAATGAGCATAAACATCCTTCAATGCCTGGATAGCCTTCTGGCCTCCTGGAGTTTCTCGGCCTCCAATTAGGACCCTGTCAGGTTTAAAGAGGTCTTCAATTGCAGTACCCTCTGCAAGAAATTCAGGATTTGAGAGAATCTGGAAGTTAATTCCCTTGCTGTTGTGGGTCAAAATTTTTTCAATTGCCTCAGCAGTTTTGACTGGAACAGTTGATTTCTCAACAACTATTTTATCAGATTTCGAGACATCGGCAATCATACGGGCTGCACTCTCCCAGTAAGTAAGATCTGCAGCCTTGCCTGCTCCAAGACCCCTAGTCTTGGTAGGAGTGTTGACAGAAACAAAAACTATATCAGCCTCACGTACATGTTTCTCCACATCTGTGCTGAAGAAGAGGTTCTTGCCTCGGCACTGCTTAACTACATCGTCAAGGCCTGGCTCATAGATGGGGAGCTGGTCACTGTTCCAGGCAGTGATGCGAGGCACAGAGATATCAACCACAGCCACTTCAATGTTAGGACATTTGAGTGCAATGACAGCCATGGTGGGGCCACCAACATATCCAGCTCCTATGCAGCAAATCTTCACCATTTTCCTTTCTTCTTTATTAACTCTACAATAGACAAAAGTTCACGTATTTCTAAGGCTAAAATTCTCACGGCAAAGCAAAATCCATAATGTAAGGAATAATAAGGGGCACATTAGAGAACCAGCATAAACCAATAAACTAAGAGCTTAAACATGTTTATAACATTTAACCTCTTCAGCCAATAATTTTAGGTCCTATCATGACATTCGTAATGAAAATAATGATTGGAACACACACCACGAGCACGCTGTCTGCCCAATACTTACCACCAGATTTTAACTCTCAACTGTAACATCTGACTACTGTTTTATACATTTCTCATTGCATAGGAAACAAGCTGAGAATGCATAAGAAGGATATGCTGCCAAGACAAGGATACAATCTAAACTGGAGATGCACAAGGATTACAGTAACGAGAAAAGACGAAAATCTAGAGATCGTTTAGAGTAACACAGTACAAGTTAAGTCAAAATAAACAACACTCGAAGGATGACACTAATTCAAACTATCTATCACATACAGTGCTGCTAACATGCAATTCCGGAATTCAACCTGATATATAATACTCCCTCCATTATATAGTTTCGTTTGACAGGGCACAAAATTTTTAGAAAGATAAGAAACCTTTGAAACTTGAAGTCTTAAATATGCCATATTATTTGGGTATATCAAACTTTTGAAACTTGTAATCTTAAACGTTATATTTGTGTAACTATAAAAGCTTGTCATTAAGATTAAAATGGGAAATTCAAGTTAAATTATATCAAAATTTAGAAAAGTATCATTCTTTCTGAAAAAGAAAGAGTGTCATTCATTTTGGAACAGGAGGGATATAAAACAACTGAAAGCAGAGCGAATTTCACTAATACGAAACAGAAATTAACAAATGTCAAAGGCAATGAGAAGTAGCAGGCATGATCTTGACAGATCTAAGCCAAAGGCACTCAGATCATCTACTAATATTCATATGTCAGATCCATCAATGAGTGATCTGAGCAACAACTAGATCTAATCAAAATCTAGCATTTTCATCATTAAATCGGAAAAGAAGAAAAATACAGCTTTTTCCTCAAATTAACATTAAATACACCACAAAATTCACACTTTATGATCTATGAAATCGAACAAAATATAGCAAAGCTTAATCATAAATGTATGCGATGTGACGCAGGGAATCGTGTAAAAGCAAAGTGCATGTATAGCTGAAATTACGAACGGAATAAGAAAGGCAACTTCGCAAATTCGTACCTGTGAGAGATGATGAATTTAGGAGAAGTAGAAAGAGGAAAAAGATGGATCTGAAAGAGAAGAGGGGCGGGACCTCCTTTATATAGTCGTAGCAGATCTAAGATCTATAAGCGGAGTGAGGAGTCTTTAATAAGGGAACTTTGATAAAACACTAAAAATAAATATTCCTACTTTTTCACGTTTTCAGCACTGATGTGGAGGGATCAACGACATGCCTCCACACGTAAAGCGAACAAGTACTCGTCACTTGCGGATCAATTGTCCAAAAGGCCCTTCACTTTCTCCGCAAAAAATTGACTTGATTAACTATTAAAAAATTCTCATGACATGTTTATAATTACTTTTCTTTCTTGAATTCGTATCTATATCAAATAGTATCACGTAAATTAAAAATAAGAATTTTCTATTTATATTTATATATTACATTTTATAAGATTTTAAATACTCTCTTATTTCAATTTATGTGTTAATATTTAATTTAGATACGAATTACTGTTATTTGTTGTTATAAATATGTCATGAGATTTTTTATGTTATAAAACCATGTCATTGTAGATAAATAAATAAAAGTAAATCGTTTCTGAGTATATCATAAATGTGTCATTCTATTTCTTATCAGAGAAATAAGTAGATATTGTCATATAAATAAAATAATATTATAAAAATTACCGTTTTCTCTTGAACCGAAAGTGTATTGAAATCAAATAGTTGAGGTCTATATTTATTCTATTTTTCCCGGATCTTATTTGTATGATTTTACTTGGCATATTGTATGTTGTTGTTGAAATAGAGTAATATTAATATATTTATAACGGTATGAAAATTACAGAAATTATAGTAGTTTGAATCCTTAAAATAATTGGTAGGGAAAATGCCAATCGGAGAGAATAAAAGAATAGAAGTGAGGAAGGTGGAATAGTTTTGGCTGTAAGCCAGCAGAGATGGGTATAGTATATTTTTCCACGCGTTTTGACGGTTCACGCACCACTGTCAAATCAAAACGGCGGCCGGTGGCGTTGCCGGTTGCCCTTCCAGGAAAGGTGCAGTATCAATCCTGTGTGAACCAATTCTATGGACCAATATGGTTTCAGAATCCAACCCTTGAATTGCCTAATTTCATTCCATATACTGACACTATTGCTTATTTTTTTCTCTTATTCAAATTAATATTACGAAATTGATTTGGTCTAGAGATTATTATTGAAATTACAAACTCCAATAACAAGCAAATCGCCGTTGAAACATTTCTTGCTTATTTCATTTTTAGTTGTGCGGCGAAAAAAATGTTAATGTGACTTTTGGTACTCAAAACTTTCATCTCATAATGGTAATTAGAGCTCTGAAATATCCATAATATAGTATGTATTGTTATACGATGAATAATAATACATGAAATGCTAATGATTGCTTATTTTAACGATTTTCTTTGCCTTTAATTATTTGTATTCACGTTAATAGTATATGTGTAGTCATATTTTACATCTATCTCGCATAAGATAATAAAACTCTTGTATAACTAATAGGGGTATTACATATTCGGAGTTTAGTAAGACCAATCGAACATTGTATTAAAGTATACAAAGATTATTATTTTTATATGACTAACCAAAGACTGTATTAATTATGTAAAATTTTATATTAAAATTACTTTTTGTAATAGAATAAAGCAATCAAACCTCGGTGAAATTTTCTCCTTATTTGTTTAAGGTAAATGTACATGTTACAAATCTCTCCTTTAGAATCAAGTTTCGAGGAATCAAAGGAATAAGAAGTAAGCATTAATTTCACAAGACCAACATTAAATCTTTGAACTTTTATTGCGTGATCTTATTCAGGAGCGTTTTAGTTCCGTACATATGAATGTTTAATATAGGATTGGTGGGAATACTGTTTTTGTTTTGTTTCTGTTGGCATTTGTCTTTCTTAACCAAATACTGCTACTAATTACATCATCAAACAATTTTGTGATATAATTGAACGACGCATGAAATTTAAGATGTTATATTAACAACAATAATAGAAAATATTAAAATATTTATAAGAAAACTAATTAATTTGATACATAATATATAATGTTGGACTCATTCTTAGTGCCGTTTAAACTTTCTAGTTAAGTCGGTTGTTCAACACATTTCTTAAATCTTAAATTTAAACAAATAAACGAAATTTAAATTGTAGAAATTGCTGTGGACGTGAAACCATCACTGCTTTCATTAGGGACTATAAATATATAAATATAATATGCTTATTCATTTGCATACGAGTTAAAAAGAAATAAATACATAAATTATGGTGAAGTAATTAGTTAATAGCACGAGATTTTTTTTTGTGCTGTGGATATATTGCATTGATGATTTCAGTTGACTATTTAACACTAATTACGGGGAAAGTAAGCTTCAAATCAAAGAATCAGGTAATCGATCTACATGTGGTGTGGTGGGCACAACATGAAAAGGGGGGAAATGGTCTTTGAGTGAGATGTAAGTTAGTCCGGTAAAATTCAAAAATAATCAGATTTATAATTGCTAATTAAAAAATAGTCACAGTTTTAAAAGTAATCAAAATTTAATTACTTTTCATGTAAAGATCAAATCTGAACATAAACATTGTTAAAAATTCGAAAATATTCCAGCATAATATGCTGGAGTTCGAATTTTTATACATGAGCTTCCAGCATAATATGCAGGAAGTTTTTATGCAGGATCTCTAAAACCCCCATATTATGCTGAAACTTTTCGTGTCCTGGAGTTTCAACATAATAAACTGGAAGTTTATACGCAAAAGCTTCATAATCTCGCATATTATACTGGAACTTACCGTATTTTAGCAAAACAATGACTATTTTTCAATAATTTTACAAAGGCTGGCTATATTTTGATTACCAATTTGAAAAATAGCTAGCTTGTTCTATTTTGACAAGTTATTCCCAACAATATAATTTTGCAAATCAAACGAACAATAGTAAGTGATGAAATTTGGGTCGGAGTAGCCACTTTTTAGAGCGTTTAGTCAACGAACAACCATCGATCGCAAAGTTTTTGAAGAATAGCCACACATGAAGTTTCGAAAAATAGCTAGTAGAAGCTCCAGGACAGAGTACAATCATTGCTCAATTTTCACTATATTGACCATAGGAATGGACATCCGATACTTCGGTTCGGTATTTAAGAATTTCGATTCGATATTTTGATATAATTTATTAATTGTGTATATTAATTACCGTACCAAAATAGTTTGGTACGATTCGACATTTCTTATTTCGATTCGGTACAATTTCAATTTGATACATTAACAAAATCGTATTTTTAAAAGGAAATATTTTACAAACGTAAACAGATGATGTAAATGGAGAGTGGACAGTGGACACATTGTGCTAAGCTAGCAGTCTGTATAAAGCATTTCATATGTGGAACCAAGCAATTGAAGAAGAATATTAAGCGGCACTTTCTCCAGTGTAAGGCATTGCTGCATTTTCTTTTGTGTAAATAAAGCTCCTTTCTCAATTCTCGTCATTCATAACTTAAAATATCCTGTCCATATTGATAACATATGAAGTAAGCCTTAGGAAATACACTTAATCTAAGCAAGAAGGACAAAGAGTTTGATAAGGAAGCATGAGCAATCAGTACAATTGCAATTGCAAGTTCCAGCAGCAGAATTCATTAAAAAGAAATTATTTTAAATTTCTAACGAGCAGCAGAATTCAAGTTTACACAGGGAATTAGGGGGCTTGGGGTTGAGCTTAGGCTTATTGGGCTAGAAGATAAAAATAGAGGTGGTCTTGGACTTAAAATATTTTAGTATTTCGGTATATTGAAATATCAAAAATTCAATACCGAATACAATACCGAAATACCAAAAATATTATACTGAAGAATATCGAAATACTGAAAAATATAATATCGAAATACCAAATTAATTCTGATCGATACGGAATTCGATTTTTCGAATTTTATGCACACCCTTAAATCCTAATTGACCATATTTCAGACTCGGCCCAACAGAGAGCCCATTTGAAGTGTGAATTGTGGAACCAGAACAAATTCACACATCGAGGAACTTTCTAAAAAGCTAGCAAATGAAACTATATAAAAAGAGCTTGTGCACTTCAATTCAACTCACGCAGCCAAGCAATAAGCACATACCAATCTATCAAATGGTGGCATACGCCAATTTTTAGAGGGGTTTTCTTAAAGGAGAACCTCAATAAATCTATTGTGAAGCTCTTTATGTAAAAAAATTGAAAATGACTCGAGTGAGGGGTTTTCTTAAAGGAGAACCTCAATAAATCTAGTTTGAAGCTCTTTATGTAAAAAATTGAAAATAACTCAAGTGAGCTCTTTTGTTTATACCAAATATCATCTGAAGAATGTGTTGTATTAATAACAACAAATCTAACTGCATTAACATGTAATTTATTTACATATTCAACTTTCTCTTTATTCGAAGTATAGTATTTATACATAAAAATATTGAAGGGATTTTGTCTCAACGTAAAAAAAAATTATGTTTAATTGTGATTTGTTATAAATAAAACAATAAAAGAAGATGAAGAGTATTAGAGAAAAGCAGAGAAAGAATTCTTGTTGATTTGGGATGAAGAAAGAGAATTCTTGTTGATTTGAGATAATTTACAATGGAATAGTACCTCTCTATTTATAAGGAAAAAGTAACTTACCCACAAAGTAACAAACCCTAAAATCACTCCAAAATATAGATATTCACCGCAAATATAATTCTATTTATAACACTCCCCCTTGAATGTCTATTCAATAGATAATATGCCTTGTTAAAATCTTAACTAAAATAAAACCCAGTGGAAAAAATTATAAAAAAGAAAAAAGAGTACACATGTTTAGAAACACACCTTTTGGTTGCCTCGTTAAAAACCTTGCAAGGAAAACCCAATAAGACAAAACTTATAAGGGAAAAAGATTACAACGCATATTAACTCTCCTTGATGAAAGCATCAATTCAAATATTTGAGTCTTTGCATTCCAATCTTATGCACCATCTTCACAAATTTGTTGGTATAGATTTGATAAACAAATCAGCCATATTAGCTTGAATGAATTTGTTTCATCTTGAAATCATCATTCCTGGTAGAGATGCATTGACTTCATATGATCTTGTTAGAATTGTCATTTCAATATTTTCACGTAGGGGTAAAGACTCTTACTATCATATTATCATACTTATAGTTATAGCTAAGATATATATATATATATATATATATATATATATATATATATATATATATATATATATATGTGCACAAATTGCACTTAGGATGTGATAATTCATGCCCAAGAAATTCTCCAAGAATTATATATACTATCATCATTTTAAATCGTTCATGAATTGTCATATAAGTATAGTCAAATAAGCCATACAAATAGACTGTAGATTTACATCAAGTTTTCATGTTATGCCAGACATATAGGATACTGCACACACCATTGATTTTATACTTTCGAGTGTTTGAATTACATGTCCAAATCTATATGTCTTTCATATGAAACCAATTATATTAGAATTTTGTCTCTCCTATTTGGCTAATATTTTTGTGTCTGTATTCAACAAACTTAAGATCTTCATCTATACTCAGCGCTATCATAGATGTCGAGCATTTTATATCGGTACCAACATCTTTTTTCTTAAATACATAACATAAAGATCTCTTTGGTGTACATGGCATGTGAATGGACTCATATCCACCTTTGATATTTCCTGCATTCATGGGATTCAATCCCAATTTTAGTTGCTTTATTAATTAACGAGAACAAGCAATATGAGAGAATCATAAACAACTTTCTAGTTCTTTAATATTAACCCATGTGATTTCTCTTTTATTTAAGCATACGATACTTAAGTTGATATGGCTAAACCACTCATGCCAATTGGATAAATTGTCATTATTG
Organism: Nicotiana obtusifolia; assembly: GCA_002018475.1. Taxonomy (NCBI): domain Eukaryota; kingdom Viridiplantae; phylum Streptophyta; class Magnoliopsida; order Solanales; family Solanaceae; genus Nicotiana; species Nicotiana obtusifolia. The sequence continues at coordinate 87,609 of MCJB01040923.1, read as the reverse complement.
ATAAATTTCATGCCTGCACCATGACGTGTACAATTATCAATAAACTCCAAGTTTATTATGACATAGGTTTTTCTATCAATAAACTTCTACTTTATTATTACGTACTTTTATTTGTGTAGTAGAGAATAAAGCAGGTAACTTTTCACATACATATTACCTCATTACAAGTTGTAGTAATAGAAGATATTAATTATTTACTTTATTTATAGTCTCAATATAACCAACCGCTTTTGCAAATAATTTAAAAACTAAATAAGTTTCTTGAGACTTACTACGACACAATACCTTATTGATAATCAGTTTTATTTCTCCAAAATAGTATAATTGGCTCCTTTGGAGCTTTCAGTTAATTTTGTACTACCACATATTCATCAACATCCATACGGTGAATATCTATTTCAAGGAGAAAGGTATACCATTATGGTCATCGTCAAAATCATTATAGGCAAGATATGTTGTTTCTATTAATTTTGCCCTGAAATAATCACACTGTCATAATATTTTGGCATAATCACAATAGGTACATGATCAATGACCATTTATGCCATAATGATGAAATTATTTTATTATTTCATCTCAAACCTCTTTCTAGAGGTTAGTGTGGTATTTTCACTATCACTAGCACGTTCATATACTTCCAAGAACGAATATGACACACTCACATCATGAATGGACCATAATTGTCTGCATGTACTTTATAAAATCTCATGTCAAATCGATGACGAACTTGAAGGATTATTTTGAGAATCATTCTTATTCTCATTATCAATGACGACGATTATAATTTTATCTATTGCCATGCACACATCCATTGATACCTTCACGATAATAATTTTTTCTTCTTTTAGACTTATTACGTATTGCTATCGCATTCTCTTAATGGAACAAGAAGGAAGCAAATTCAATGGGACATGTTTCCATTTCTTGTGCTCATAATCATACATGAATCTGATCATGGCAAGACATAGAATTTTTACCACTGCGGGAGGTTATAATTTCTTACAAACTCTATTAGAGTTATAAACAAAATTTATTGTCTTTGCTTACATTTAAAATCAAATTATAGAATATCAAGAATTTAAAAGAGAAAAATAAAGTAAAACACTTACCTTAAATCCAGAATTGATTCATGAGGAAAGTTCATGGAACAATTGACAATTATTATGCTCAACATCATGTATAAGTTGAGCACCGTGCATGTATCCCAAAGTCTCTACTCAATTGGTTGGAGTCTCGTGCTGATAACGTGTTATGAAACAATAAAAAAAGAAGAAGACTACAGAGAAAAGCTGAGAGAGAGCATTCTTCTTGATTTGTGATGATTTACAATGGAATAAAACCCCTCTATTTATAGGAAAAAAGTGACCTAGCCACAAAATAACCGTTTGACCCCAAAACGTAAATCTCGGTTCAAATAATTAATTATAATTAAACATAGGTTAATCTTAGTTAAGAATAATTTTCTCAAATCTTGATATCAAAGATGTAGTTGAAAAGCATTCATGAAGACTATAATGATTCCTTGCAATAGATGCCTTATAACTACCAAGAGCGATAACAATATGTAAGATATTCAATAAATGTCAATCTGGTGGCAATCACATAATTAAGAGGAATAATGTAAGCAACAAGAAGCGGAACAAAGGAAACTTCCATCTGACAATGATTGGATGACAGATCCTCAAACAGTTGAGGATTCCTCGGATCTGGCAAGAATCTAATGAAAAATAAAGTCTTGTATTGAGTGAAGAATAAATCTTTTTCAAGGTGTTGTTCTTACAAGAATGAATTTCACGTGCCTTATAACTACCAAGAGCGATAACAATATGAATTTCACGTGCCTTTCCCGAAAAAACTTAATAGTACAGATGTAAGGAATAGTCACTAGAATATTTCCTTCATGATTTCATTTTAAAAACTAGCCGTTACAGCTCTATCGTCAGTACTACGACCCTCCTAAACTCTTTGACCATGATCGTCGTTGATGACTTGGCCGTGACTCTCCTCGACTTCTCGACCTTGGTACTCATTGGTATTTTGATCACGACTTTCTTAGACTCCTCGAACTCGGCTGATGTGACTTCATGACCGTCTTTAACTGATGATTTGCGGACTCTTCTCACAGTGTTATTTTGATCAGAATATTTTAAAGGCATATTTTGACTCATACAGTAACAAACCCTAAATAATCTCTCAAAAATATAGACATTCACCTTAAATACAATTCTATTTATAACAAAATTTGTATTCATCAATATACCTACAATTTTGTTTTTCTTTTCTTCTTGTATTCATCAATATAGCTACATATATATATATATATTCTTAATTTTGTTAACAAAAATTAGACAAATGCATACTAGCAATATGTAATATATCAGGATAAACATTCAACAGAAATAATCATGCATTGTACAATTTTATATTATTAATCTTTACATTACTGAACCTTTTTATAATTTATCTAAATGAAACGATCCTTTGTAAGAGTAGTTGAACACTTAGAATGTGAAATTATTAAATACAAATAAACACTAAAGTATCGGCGGTAATTTTAATGCTAGTTGAAATATAGGGCATTGTCTCTTGTATTGAGTAAGAGGAACTATTCCTCTCGAAGAAATAAAATTTCATGCGTGACGTATAAATATTAATAATCCGAAGAACAAAAAGGAAATGATAATAGACATTAGTTGACAACAACAAATTAGAAGAGAAGAAATGTCATCGTCGTTCTCATTTAAAGGCGATCAAGTGAATGATACAATTTAGTCACACCAAGTAAGTCCTCTCATTTTCATTTATCTTAATTACATACCACTTACATACAATTACATGACATATGTGCTTTACATGTTGTTTTAAGACTTATTATGGTTAATCAATAAGTCATCTCACTAACAAAAAGTTGGGCCAGCAGAGCTGGATATCGCTATTTTACTTATACCTATTTTTAATGTTCTTTTACCTATCTATTCCCTTCAACCGTACTGTGTTTGAAGTTAGGTTTTGTAACTTTAGCCATACACATGAACTTCAGGCAAAAATGGCTAAAGTCAAGCAAAACAAGGGCTAAACTTCAGCCACATAATATTTGAATGGCTTTGCCAAGACTAATTTCAGACACTGCATGTCTAGAGTTTTTCCAAAGTAGGTAAACTTGCAAAAATTATGCACTTAGATATAACTAACTAAATAATGGCACTAAAATTGGATATTTGTGCACTTCGCCCGGTGGGAGTGGTTCGTTGTACTTATTGGGCCATTCCCCAATATAATGGGCTTATTCCCGAAATTTTAATGGGCCTAGCTTACGGAATCGTGTGGGAAGTCCATAAGAAAAGCAACAACAACATACGTGGAACGATGTCGTAACTCTTCTTAGTCGACAAGCGTGTGCCTCTTTGGTCTTAAGCGGAATCTGCAGAGTCTGGTTTTCTTGAGCTTCGTTCCCATTTTCCAACTTTTCCCCCTTGTATAGGAACCGGACAAACCCTAGCCGAATTCAGAAGCCACAGCCATGACGATCCGGCAGCTCTTAACCCTAGCCCGCCGGTCCCGAAACCTCACCACATGCCAATCACTCCGACGTCTCTCTACATCTTCATCCGCCGTCGCCGCCACATCCTCCACCGCCCCGGCCACCGGTCCACCCCCTCCAGATGCAATGGTCTACGACCGATTAGCCGAAGAAGTTAAGAACAAAATCAAACGGCTCGAGAATCCCGATTCACGATTCCTCCAGTACAACTCCCCTTACCCAACCTTAACCGACCACACACCAATCCTCAGCTTCCCTGATACGCGCGTGACCACACTTCCATCAGGCCTGCGCGTGGCTACTGAGACAAATCTTGCTGCCAAGACAGCCACTGTAGGTGTATTCATTGATGCAGGGTCACGTTTTGAGACTGATGAGACTAATGGAACAGCCCATTTTCTTGAGCATATGATTTTTAAGGGGACTGAAAAGCGGACGTCATGGGAAATGGAGGAGGAGATTGAGAATATGGGCGGGCATTTGAATGCTTATACTTCGAGAGAGCAAACTGCGTATTATGCTAAGGTTTTGGATAAGGATGTGCCTGTAGCTTTGGATATTTTGGCTGATATACTTCAGAATTCCAAGTTTGAGGAGAAAAAAATTGAACGTGAACGTGATGTCATCCTTAGGGAGATGGAGGAGGTCAAATTTTCTCTATTCTTTGAATAAAGTTTGCTTTTTTTCTTGTTGATGAGCTGCAAGTACCCTATATTATAGTATTTTACTTGTCTCTGCATGCACTTGTAGTTTACCTGGGCAATCTGGTCATTAAAATTAAGATATCCTCTTCTAGATACAGCTAATAGGCATATTTAGTCATAAATTGACTAGTTTTACACTGATGTAGCTCAACCTGCATTGTGAGCTCACATGGGATAAGAAACTCAGACAAGCCAAGTTTCCTGTTCTAAAATTTAAGATAACCAATTAGGCAACCTGTAGTGTGAGCTCACATAGGAGAAGTAACACACACAAGCCGCGTTTCCTGTACAGAAGTTCAAGATAACCAATTTTTGTCGAGTTGCTGGATGCTTGTAGGTTCTACCTTTGTCTCGTATGTCCGTTCTTTCTCCTTTTAAAAAAATTATCTCTAGTTTCGTCAGGTTTATGCAAGGATATAGTCAATTTAGTGTACCACTACAGGCATAGACAAGTAGATCTAAAAATGATTTAGTACTTTCTATTTTGTAAGGATTGTAGTGCATAAGGCGCTTTCACTTGTTGATTCCATGCAATAATAGCCACCGAGTATTTAAATAGTTTGATTGAGCAGTCATTGAGAGTTTTTCTGTTTGTTGTCCTGTTGTTTAGTCTCAGCATTTTGCCATTTCCTTTGTTCTATATAGTTTATTGCAGCTGTGGCTTGTGTGACAGTAGCTTTCGTGATGCGAGAAGCCTGTACATACTAGAGCTTAAATGTATCTTGCTTTCTGTAGTCGTGTCTTATCTTGTCTGTTTGCAGGTTGAAGGTCAAACAGAGGAAGTCATCTTTGACCATTTGCATTCAACTGCATTCCAGTACTCACCTTTGGGTAGGACTATTCTCGGACCTGCCCAGAATATAAAGACAATCACCAGAAGTCATCTAAAGGACTACATATCAACACATTATACTGCTCCCAGAATGGTATTTTGAAAATGATTTCATGTTCCTTGTCTAAGTCTGCTCGCTTGTTAGCAGAAACTTGATTGTTTTAACATTATCATCTGCTTTCTATTGTCTAAATTCTCAGCCTTCTTCGTGGGCATTAAAATAGGTAATTGTAGCTACTGGGCCTGTTAAACATGAAGAATTTGTTGATCAAGTTAAGAATCAATTTACTAAGCTTTCAACCAATCCAACTACAGCCTCGGAGTTAGTTTCCAGAGAACCAGCAATTTTTACTGGCTCAGAGGTATGCCTACTTCATGGGGGTGCTTCGTGGTGCTTTTCCCCTAGAATATGGTTTTCATGCTGATCATTTTACTAAAATCAGGTTAGGGTAATTGACGATGACATTCCATTGGCGCAATTTGCTGTGGCTTTTCAAGGGGCACCGTGGACTGATCCGGATACCATTCCGCTGATGGTTATGCAATCGATGCTGGGCACTTGGAATAAGAATGCTGGAGGAGGGAAGCACATGGGGTGAGTTGTTTTTTATCTAGTTTAGTGCAATATCTATGTCCTTGCGAGCATGAGCAAGGGAATTGTTTGTCTCTTATTTTCTGATAGTGCTCCTAATTATTTGCAGTTCCGGGCTTGCCCAAAGGGTTGCCATTAATGAACTAGCAGAGAGCATGATGGCTTTTAACACCAACTATAAAGATACTGGTTTGTTTGGTGTCTATGCTGTTGCAAAGGTGAAAATTTTCTTCACTTCGTCGTCCATTTGTTGAATAGAATGTGGTGTGATGATATGTTTTCTTATTTCCTTGCATTTTCTTTTGTCACATAAGTTTGGTGTGGATGTGTATTGCGCTATTTTTTTTCCTCGGGTGGGGGTGAAAGGGTTGAGCTGTTTTCATGTCGAAGAACTGCAATAAATGCAAGTGCTTGATTGCCTGCTTGGTGTTTTAGAGTGTAAAAGGGTTTTATGCCCTGTCTTGCATCGTGTGTCTAGATATTCAAATTTACCTTCTATTATATCCTCCAGATGTGTTCTAAATTGACTGAGGTCAAAATGCAATTTGGATTCTTGAATATGCTTAAAATGTCTTCTAAGCATTATTATTGGTTGTATATGTCGAACGTGGACATGAAGTCATTCTTCTTCTATCATCTACTGGTCATGCTTTGGGTTGATGCAAATTCATATCTTCTAACATTGAATGTTAGGCTATGTTGTACTAATCTGCTTTGATTCTTTTGAGATATTGTGGATTGCAAGAATTGAGCAATTTAATTATTTACTCTTTTAAAAGAAGCAATTAATCTTTCTTTATCCTTTTGACTGGCATATAGTTGTGAGTAACACCAGTTTTATGTCAACTGAAATCTTAATTTGCAGCCTGATTGTTTGAGTGATTTGTCCTACTGCATTATGCAAGAGATAGTCAAATTGTGCTACCGAGCTTCGGATGATGATGTCACTCGTGCTTGCAATCAGGTAGCTTTATTTATTATTTAATGGTCAGGTGTAATTGTCTATTTTTCCCTGTTGTTTTTTTTGTTTCTCCACTCACCAATTTCGGTTTGCAGTTGAAATCTTCTCTCATGCTTCACATTGATGGAACTAGTCCTGTTGCCGAAGACATTGGACGTCAGGTACTATTCTGACATCTAATCTTGTGTGTGTAGTAGTGTGTCGTGCCATGATTGTATGTACTCTACTTTGTTTTTGTTATTCCTTTTATTTTCCCGGAAGTATTTGAATTGGGGTGAGTCATGGATAAGTCGCCTTACATGGAATTTGCTTACTTTTCCCATAGTACTAATTTCCAGAAGATATGTGCAGGAAGCCTCCATATATGCGCATAATAAAAATACTGAACTGCTTCATGCTCTTCAGTCGATCTATGCTCCTAAACCCTTACATACTTTCATTACCCTTTGACCAGTTTTAGTTGAACTGTACCGCAGCACTACTAATTTCATTGCCACTACCCTACATGCGCGTAATAACTTCATTGTTCTTGGAGAAGTTTTAGTTGAACCGAGCCAAAGTGCTACTAATGTCACTGCCACTACATATGATGGCAACAGATTGGTCCCGTTATTGCATATAGATTCTGAAGGTCTGATTCCACAATGTTGGAAACATCCTCTTCGCCGCTATTACTTCTACTGCCACAAAATGTAATAATGTGCTGTAGCAATATCAGCCACTAAAGGCCATGCTCGAAAATGGGTAGGTAGTGTGGCTGAGTGGTGGAATGAAGCAGTAAGAAGCAGAGTAATTAAGGTGGCTTTGGGTGAAACGAAAAAAGAAGAAAACAAGATTGTCTCGTGGCACGTTGACTAACTAGGCTGATTATTCTCGTGCAAGAGGATTATTAGGGGCTATGAAATGTTGTTGATGTCATTATTACAAGTGTCATAATGCTTTATTTGTGCATGCTTAACATCTGGAAAATATAAGATCAAAATGAAGGGTGAAAGGTCTTGGTGCCAGCTGGTTGGTGGTAAGAATAGCTCTTAAACAGCCCCAATGGTAAGAGCGCAACGTGTGTTAGGCTCATGCATCACTTTAAACCTTGCTGTTGACAGAAACTTGGTATTTAAGTGGAGAAGGGTAAAGGGGCGGGTTCATTATCCACTGAGTTTCAACCCAGCGCTAATGGCCTTCAAAGATTTCTTGGTTATTAAAAAGAAGCTCTTAAACAGACCTTTAAAAAAAGTAGCACCCAAGCAGTACTCCCTGTGCTCAAGTTGAGTTGGGAAAATTGATGTTGACAAGTTTGGATGCGTCATCAAGTATAGGACTATGTTTTCTATGGTGTGTATTATACTGCATTATCTGCTCTCAAGTAGAGAAGATAGATTGGTAAAGCTTTCCCAATTTCTTCAACCCCCCCCTCAAAATAAAAATAAAAAAAAGGATTGAAGAAAAGCCTCAGAGAAGCTTTGGGTTGAGAAAGAAAAAGAATCAATGTATTTTGTCTAAGTTTAATCCATTTTTGTTTAATCCATTTTGCAAATGGGGTTTGGAGATGTTGTCAAACTAAGATCTTCTTGGGAGAGAGGTCAGCACTTCACGGGGATAAAGATGCTTATGGTGCACAAAGTAATTCCAATGAGAAACGGCCGATCATCTCAACTTTGAGTTGGATTAATATCAACATTATTGTAAATTGTATGCTGATATTAGTCATTTAATTGAAATTTTATTATTATTATAATACTGAATTCATGTGTTGTACTTCTTATTTTTCGTGAATGGTGCTCTTCACTTTATAAAAGTGTGGGCTTCACTTGCTTTCCGGTTCAAATCCCATGGACCTTGTTGCCTCTTTGATCTTTTTGTTTTTGGGAAAACTTCTTTTACAATTGCTTTCTAATATGATTGTACCAATTTCATTTCCCTTTTTTATTTCTCCTGCTTGCAGCTACTCACTTATGGTAGAAGGATTCCAGTCCCGGAGCTGTTTGCAAGGATTGATGCTGTAGATGCCAGCGCCATCAAACGGGTTGCAAACAGATTTATATTTGACCAGGTGGGGATTCAAAAAATTATTTGTGGCGTCGGAGCCCATTACTATTAAAGAATCTTGTTACTCAAAATTCTTTGGTTCCTATTTTGAGTGTTAACCAATTTGTATTTCATTTCTTCCTTTTGGCAGGATGTTGCTATATCCGCCGTGGGTCCTATTCAGACTCTACCTGATTATAACTGGTTCAGGCGCAGGACCTACATGCTCCGTTATTAGGTCATTCTTTGTTTTTGGAGTTGTATGCATCACAATTTTACCCACCTCGTGCAACCACTCCCTTCTCGAATATATAGGTCTTGCTTTTCTAATTATTCTTCTTGCATTCTTTCTGGTTTTGTAATGATTTTCTAGTTACTTTCCTATAAAAATAAGCGGCCTATATTCAATAATTTGGTTGTCAACGTTTTTTTTCATATTCCTTAAAGATGCAAGGTTGCAATCTAAATTGTGTTTGATATTATAAAGGTTTGTACATGTGCGGACCATGTAGTTCTTTTTTTTTTTTTTGGGGGGGGGGGG
>MCJB01040923.1:58779-78393 GCA_002018475.1 Nicotiana obtusifolia | reverse complement strand
GGGGGGGGGGGGGGGTGTTTGCAGGAAATTGACCCTGCAACCGTCTTCATACAGAAGCTGGCGAGAAAATCTTCTTGGCAATTCTTGTCTAAAATAAACGGGAGAAGGTTGTTTTCATTTTAATTTTGTATTCAAAAAAGAAAAAGAGAGGGATGCTGTTTGCTGGTCCAAAAAGTCTAGCAGCTAGCTGTCAGCTTTAACTGTTTTACCCCATTATCTTTTGTTCCTATGCCAAATAGAATTTAGCTGTAAATACGTTTAGTAATTCATTATTTCAGTCAAGAAAGCCTCTAAAATGTATTAAACTTGCAAACAATTTTCAAGAAAGTGAAATGAAAAGTTTCCGAAAGTAAATCTGAAACCAGTATGCAAGTCAAAACACCTAGCAGGCGTTTGGACATAAAAATTGTAATTTTTGGAAAAAGTAGTATTTGGAGTTAAGTTGAAAAATGATATTTGAAATTATGTTAGGATATGCAGAAAAAAAAAAATTTCACTCGCAAAACTGTAACATTTTCTCAAGTGGAAAAAAGTTTTCTGAAAATTTCGGTTACTTTTTGGCGTTTATTTTCAAAAATTTACAAAATTTTAGGGGCAAAACATTTTCTTAAAAGAAAATATTGAAAAAGGAAAATATATGGACAAACAAGGCGTTAATATCCAAAGCACAGCCTACACCAGACCAAACAAACTAATACTACGAACAACACTTATGAACACAGATGATAAAAATGGGTAATACTTGTTATTGTAATTTAGGCTGTTGATGTGTAGTGCCTACTTTATAGAAGGGAACAGTAAACTTGTTGGAGCCCGTGTGACATTAGATAGAAAAAAAAGGAAGTTGAATTTTTCAAGGAGGTAAATTTATTTCAACTACTTTTCTACTCATTTTTGCTTGCCGACTGGACTTGTCAAAAGGAACTGGAAAAATGCAGATGCAACATAGAAAATAACCTTTCAAATGAATAACTTAAATGAACTCACTCCACTAGATGTTCAAAAATCAAGTGTCAGATTCCAGAATAACATATTAACTCTTGAACAAATGAAGGCCAGTTAGAGGAACAATGACTCAGGTGAGAGAACTGTTGCAGAATGGAATGATTCAGCAAATTCTTACCAGTTAATTAATAAGCCTTATCTACCTTTTAACTAACCTCCATGCATGCACGTTTCATTTTCTTGATGGAGACAACTGGTGCTACTACTTAACAAGGTAACCAAATTTCCACTTATAAATTAGCTTGGGGAGCTAAGATCAGGCATTATACTGACAATGGGAACTCATGCAGTAGAAAGCTCACAGCAGCAAGAATATGAGCACATTTTCCGGAGTAGGTATCCTCCGGTTCATGTACCGGACAATGTGACTCTCCCGGATTTTGTGCTTCACAACGTAGAGTTATACTCTGACAAACTGGCATTTGTGGATGCTACCACTGGCAAAGGCTACACTTATGGCCAAGTTGCAAGAGACATAAGGAGGTTTGCCAAGGCCTTGAGATCCCTTGGCTTAAGGAAAGGACGGGTCGTGGTTGTAGTGCTCCCAAATGTACCAGAATATGCTATTGTCGCTCTCGGAATCATGGTTGCTGGTGGTGTCTTCTCAGGTGCAAATCCAGCAGCCCATTCATCAGAAATTATGAAACAAGTTGAATCTGCTGATGGCAAGCTTATTGTCTCTGATCTACCAACCTATCACAAGGTAGTACACCTCCAACTCAGTGAGATCAAACTTCTTGTATTTGTTACTCTTTCTGGTCCAACTGAAATTCGCATCTTATAATGATAAAAAAAGAAGGCTTTAATCTTCCACCTAATGTAATGAACAGATAACTACACATATCAATCCGTAAGTGGGATTTTTAACATGAAAAATCACGCAAGTTATCTTCTACAACAGGTTAAAATATACTCATAGTGTAAAAGTTCTTTTTTAGTATATGTATGATTTATCTAGTCTACAAGTTAGAGTTTTATGACTGCAGGTTAAAGATTGTGGGCTGCCAGTAATAATACTAGGTGAAGAACATGTAGAAGGAACAATTCATTGGGATGAATTGCTCGAAGCTGCAGAGCGTGCTGGTTCCAGAACTGATCACATAACAAACCAAGAAGATGAAATGGTGCAGCAAAATGATTTATGTGCGTTGCCCTTCTCATCAGGCACTACGGGCCTGTCCAAGGGAGTGATGTTAACCCACAGAAATCTAGTAGCAAATCTCTGCTCTACACTCTTCAGTGTTAGCCCAGAAATGATAGGCCAAGTTACAACACTGGGTTTGATACCATTCTTTCACATTTATGGGATAACTGGAATCTGTTGTGCAACAATTAGAAATAAAGGGAAAGTGGTAGTCATGCGTAGGTACGAACTGAGGGCATTCCTAAATGCACTCATTACACATGAAGTCACATTTGCACCAATTGTGCCACCTATCATTTTGGCACTAGTTAAGAATCCTATTGTGGATGAATTTGATCTCAACAAGCTTAAGCTTAGATCCATTATGACAGCGGCAGCCCCACTTGCCCCAGAGATTCTTAATGAGTTTGAAAAGAAATTTCCGGATGTTCAGGTCCAAGAGGTGAACATCCACTAGAAACTTATAATGTTCCTCCTAATGTCAATGTATTATTAGCTGAATATTATTTTTGACAAGCTTCGCTCTGTTGTTTTATTTAACTGCTAGGCATATGGGATGACTGAGCACAGCTGCATTACTCTTTCTCATAGCGACAAGCATACTGCTAAAAGAAATTCTGTTGGTTTTATTCTACCTAATTTGGAGGTAAAGTTTGTTGATCCTGATACCGGTGGATCTCTCCCCAAAAACACACCAGGCGAGATATGTGTCAAAAGCCAATGTGTTATGAAGGGTAACTGATCATAACTTTTCCCTTAAACACCCTTTTGTTCTAGTAGGCATTGGTAGATATATGGAATTTAACCCTTTGATGTGAAAACTTTTCAGGTTACTACAAAAATGAATTTGAGACTTGCCTTACAATTGATAAGGATGGTTGGCTTCACACTGGTGACATTGGCTACATCGACGATGATGGAGATATCTTCCTAGTCGATCGTATCAAAGAGCTTATCAAGTACAAGGGATTCCAAGTAAGGATAACACTAACCATGAGCTTTAGAGGAGAGCAGATTGACCTATATTAAACACTTGACCAAATTTACTATGCTGAATCTAGAATTCTTTCTTATCTTTATTCTGTTTTTGGACCTCCTTGCTGGTTTGACAGGTTGCTCCAGCTGAGTTAGAGGGGATCCTTCTCACACATCCTTCAGTAGAAGATGCTGCAGTAGTTGGGTAAGTAAAATCAATTAGTTGAATTAAGGTTTAAAATGGCTAAATTTTCACGAATAACGGATGGATAGTCTTTATAACTGTAGGTTGCCAGATGAAGAAGCAGGAGAGATACCAGCAGCATGGGTAGTCTTGAACTCAAAAGCAAAAGAAAGTGAAGAGGACATTATCAACTACATTGCATCAACTGTTGCACAATATAAACGAGTGAGAGTGGTACAGTTTGTGGATAGTATTCCAAAATCTCCTTCAGGAAAAATAGTGAGAAGACTTATCAAGGAAAAGATGCTAGTGAGACTTAAGAATGCATAGAGTGATGTTCCGAATACATTATTCTAACATACAAAAGACATTTTATCATCATGTTCTGTAAGGAAGAAGTATTCCATAAATGTGTGCTCTTTTACATCTATAAAACTTAAAGTTCACTAGCAATATACAACTTATTCCAGAATTATATAAAAAACAATGATGGTATTTCATTCTAAAAATGAGCTCAAATTATAGGATGTACAGACATGGACTAAATCTTTATAACGTAAGAATTATAAGATGCTTCCTTTTTATGTTTGCAATGCAGGTTGAGCAAATTGTGTCTTCTTTCAAGGCAATCGTGAAATCCCAAAATTATCTCTAGAAATGTAAACAATAGCAACAACTATACCTCAATTCCGAACTGATTGATTCAAGGAATAACTGGCTGAACAAACACTAAATGCGAATATGCATAAAAGAAAAAAAGAGGGAAAACTGTGACATGTTTCACCATATATACTTGTTTCAGTGATTGCTGAATGGAAGGGATAATACTGAAGCAGAAGTCTTCATATTTTACCAAGGCAAAGGTATTTCAAGAAATGTGCACTTTTTGTTGTGAATATTCACGAATATTCAGAATTATTTTACCATTAATTACTCATATGTTATGTTAAAGTTGTATTATTAATTACTCTATAATTGAGGGTAATAAATATTCAAATATAATATTTCCTACATAAAAAATTAAAATACGCATATTAATTAATGAAAGGTTCCAAAATCAGAATTTGCCAATAGCTGAGAGAACAAAGTAATAATACAATCAAATATCTCTATAACATTATTGTTTGTTCAGACATTTTTAGGCTTTTATATTTAATGGTTGTCATACACCTATAACAATATTTGACGTTTAAATACTTTATACCTGTTATAGACAAAAATTATTAAAAAAAAAAATTCTTTTCCTTCTTTAATGTTATATATAAAAGATAAGAAATTATTCAAATTTAAAATCTCAAAAATACATATATTTACCTAATTAATATTAAAGACAACTATACGTTATTAATAAATTCATATCTAAACATACAAAGATTTAAACTTTAAGGCACGCATATTAAAGCTAGTAGAAAATTAAATTCATTCAATATTGATAGAAGAGCTTTGAAAAAAAGACGTGCAAATCTGCGAATCTTAAGCATTATTTATACAATATGAAAATTTTGTCCAATTAAAAAAGATTGTATGTGCAGATCTTTAAATATTAGACATTGTGCGTGATAGAGCCTTTTGTGCAATTAAAAAAAAAAGATACAAGTATACCTTTTAATTGAATTAAATAAACTCTTTAATTATGAAAGCATGTACTAATATTGTATTTTTTTATTATAAGTGGTGTATTAAAGTTCTAAAGAAAATTGATCAAATCAAATCTCTAGGCTTCCTATTGGTAATCTTATAAGTTCTATATGGATGTTATAGATGATAATTTTATAAAGAGCGTACTGTTATAAAGACGAATGTTGTTATCGGTAAAAATTGTTATAGAGAAATTAAATATAATACAAAAAATTAATTTAGAGAAAAATGTAATTTTTATAGTGAATGACTGTTATATAGAAATATTGTTACAAAGAGGCGTGACTTTAGTAATATCTCTCAAAATAAATAGTATAATCTTTATGCTAATAATCAACCGTGTTTCAAAATTAACTACACACAATAAAGGGCATTGTAGTCAATATAGGAAAGAGTATGATGTGCTGAAAACTCAGGCTGGGAAGATCCGAACAGCAACAACTGATGTGAAACACTAGGGTTCCAAATTGCTCCAAATTCCCGCGGACTGAGAGTTCATTGGAGACTTCAATTTTTCCCAGCGGCTAAGGTAATTAAATTGTTATACAATCAATTCATACAGTTATCAGTGCTCCTATGACCACTAAAATACCTCACTCAATAGTTTGGGAGAAGAAGAAAGTTGGACAAAAACTTACCACCTATGTGATATTTATTTCCAGACGAGTTGGAATGCCATAATTTTATTTGCCCATAGTGAAATTGAGATTTTTTCCCCATTGAATAGCAGACAAAAGCAGCCTCAGCATAGTTCATTACTGGTAGAATCCTAAAAATTCTGAAAACGCCGATTTTTCGGGTTCACTGGGAGATTTGCTCCATCCCTTCGGATTGAAGATGAGCCGGTTGATTGAGCATCACCTAGCAAATAATAGTAAGGCCCCCTTTTTAAAAAAAATATTTTTAATTTCTTTCAAGTTGCAAACGCACTTTTATGTAGTTTATATAGTAATTCACTAGAAGTTGGTTCCCAAATTGCGATCTTTTAGACATCTCCAATAATAAATGGTCACTACAGTAAGAAGATGTTGAATGATCTGTAGTTTTGTGCTTTCGTATAAACTTCTTATCTGGCTCTCTTATGGAGGGGAGGTAATTCTTTGTCCCCAATTCCCTTCTTACGCAAGGTTTCAATGTGGGTTTTTCATGTTACTTTGTTTAGAAAAAGGTGGTTTTGACTTTTAATGGGCTGTACTTCTTTTTCTGGCGGAGCAGAACAGGACATGAAAGGGACAGAGATTTTTGTTGGTGGTTTGGCCCGTACTACTACTGAAAGCAAAATTCATGAGGTTTGTTTCAGATTTATGTTACATTGTCTATTTGGTTCTTCAAGTTTATTTTTTTGGTTCAAGTTTATTTTTACACTGAGCTTGTTTTTTTTTTTTTTTTTTTTATGTGGATAAAATAAGCAAACATTATTAACTGGGTCAGCACTGAGCAATTGCTGAGTTACAAAAAGTACATAAAGGAAGTCCTGTAAAAACGAATGTGTTATCTACATTGTTAACAGATTTTAACTTATCAAACGACGTTATGTTAAATTTTTGTTACACCAAAACAAGGTCAGTTAAACACTTAAAGATCAGTATATGACCAGGGTAAGTTTCACCATCAAACCACATCCGGGTGCTTCACTGGGGAGAGTCCACACGATTCATGTTGGGATTGTAAACGGAATCTTGTGCAGTCTTTCGTGTGTTCCTACTAGCTGCATGGAGATAGGTATATTCAGAGTCCTTTGCATTACTCAATGGATCCCAATTAGATTTTTAGAGAAGGTCCCGTAACTCCCTCAGTCCCTTGCCACTCTACAATGTAGAAGAGATGATTAGTATCCTTGATATCCTTGTCATACATAAAACACCTATCACATGCGATAAAACATCTCATTCTCTTGTCATCTTTGAGTGAGGCATACATCATGTAAAGCGTCCACTAAAGCATGTGACTTCGAGTGGAGCTTTATCTTGCATAACTGTTGCCAAGGCCAGTCTCTGGATGTTCTTCCACCTTTCAGCAGATTATGATTAAAGTTTACGATTTACTAAAAGTTAATATCTCCGTTTCACTTTTTCAGAAATTTGTGTCCTTATTCAAGTTTTCCTAGCAAAGAAATCATCCTCTCAATATCCAATACCCACAATACCTTATATTTAGGTACCATTTGCTCTACCCTAAAGTATCATGGCATCAGGGTACACTACAAACCTGAATAAATCAAGGGTATTTATATCTCAGAAGTGTGACCAAGCCAAAGATCTTGCCAACATTTTATCTTCATACAATTTCCCACTTCAGGATAAATATGGCTTTGGAATTCGTTCCATAACTTTCTAAGGTTATTTCCATGGCTTTGCTGTATGAAAAGTGGAGACATTTTGAGTGCAATATTTCATAATCACCTTCAAAAATATGCCTCCACAACTTTTTATGCAATAGACTCTTTTATGGAGCCTTAATTCTTTTCATCAATTTCACCAACATTATTTGGTTTCCACACATCTAACTACCTTATGAAATGGAACTTATGCTGATAAATGCTAACTTCCCAAGTTTCTTTTTATATGCCCTAGCTGTTTTAACACCTCTGGGAGGTGTAGTTGAGATTGATATATAGAGTATCTTCCAGGACGCTATTGATCAGGGTCAGTCATCCTCCCACTGAGCAATATTGTTTTTTTTAGTGTATAGTTTTTATTTAAATCTGTTACCTCTCCGGGATACTACTTTTGACTTTATCTGGTGCCTGGGGGAAGACCAAGACATGGAAATTCACCAGTTTTGCATCCAAGTACCTGCTAAGGATTGCACACAGATCGCATGATTAATAGGGTATGACAGGCTTCTGTCTATTTTTATGTGCATCCAAAGATAGCTTCAAAAGCTAAAGAACCACCTCATAAGTGCTTCTCCTCTGCTCCAGAAAATCAAGGTACCATCAGCACATAAATGTGAGGAACTGTGACTTCAGACCTTATACTTCTTCCCGCTCTAAACCATAATCCTGCTTAGCATCCCTCTTACACTTTCCATAGCCAGGATAAGGAAAGTAGATAGACTGACTCCTTCTCTCCTTCATAACTCTGATTGATCCTTCAAACTGTTGCCTTATGTGATTGTGTGGGTGTTGCCCATACTGTTCTCTCACCTTAGATAGTCTAGTCAGTCTGTTAAACTAGCTAATAATTTAAGTTAAGTCTCCTATTGACTTGAAGAATTAGAGTTAGGTTAGATTGCTTATTCAGTCAAAGGGTTAAATTCACTGAATTATAGGGATGACTAGTTTTCTGCTGTCTTTGAGGGCTTGTGTTGGGTCATTTTTTAAACAGATCATGCTTCTTTTGAGGCAAGTAGGGTTTATTCCTCGAATCTAAGCAGTAGGTGGAGACTTTACCTTTTTATGCTACAGTTTTAGGTATATTGTCACCCTTACTCATGAACATATATTAGGTTTCACAAAAAGCCCCTTATTATGCTAATGACACAAACAATTGCTCCTTTTGCTCGTTATTTCATAAATTGTTATTCTGAGGAATTACATTACAAAATGGATCTTGTTCTACTTTTAAGAATCACTTTGTTCTAAATATACTATATGATACCTCTATTGTTTGTCTCTTCTATTCCTCTCTCTTGAGGGAAAATTGTTAAAATTAATATGCCTTTTTTTTTTGGGTGGTAGATCAGTTTACCTAATTACATTATGCAGTTGCAAATTTATTTCTCTTGACTCTACTTTTATCTTTAAAAAGCTAACAAACCAATACCATGCCAAAAGCTGGTGTTTTCGGGTTTAGGGGTTACAGGAACATAATGCTAAGAACAATATGACTAGAGCTGTACTTCTTATTGTCAATGATTGTAACTATCTTATTATCACTCTGTATTTGTGTCAGATTATGTGTGTAACATCTGATTTTGCAGGTATTTTCTTCATGTGGTGAGATTGTGGAAATACGGTTGATAAAAGACCAGACAGGCGTTCCTAAGGTTGTCAGTATGATCTGCTTATTTGTATTACCTGTAATTACTGTTATGCAGCGCCTTTCTGAGATTCCTTGGAAGGGCGACGTAAGGCTAAGCAATCGATGTCAGTGCGATTTGCTGTCCGCCAACTGAGGTCCCCTCCGTACGCTAGACTAGATTGTCAGTGCTGTACGGGGAAACTAATGTCGTGAGCAACTGAGAGAGCAGCAAATATAATTGAGAATGAAAGAAAGCTTGATTGCATTAATGAAAGCTATTACAGAAAAGCAACACGGTGTCGAGGGGGAGAGACACCAGTACATAGAATTGTTTGCTTGCTAGAAAGTTTTGATTGCTTGATCCCCTCTAATAATGCTTAAAAAAAAAAAATCAAAGTTACATGACTTCACCTAAATAAGCTGTAGAAGCACACTAAAAGAAAATGAAGTAAACCTACTCTATATTTACAATGAAAAGGACTTAGTCTTCTACAAGGTAGAAATAAGTCCGCTTGCAGCAACTTTGTCTTTAGCATCAGGGTCTGCGCGCGCAACGCTGTTGGCATCTGCCAGTGGCTGGGCGCTGGTGATGGTTATCGGTGGGGCGACAGAGGCACCCGCCCGCTTGTCGATTGGAGCTGTCGAGACCACGGGGCTGACCGTGGCGTTGGGCGTTGAGAGGCTTGCTAGGATGCCACGGGGCGCGTCCAAGGGGTCATGAGGCATGGCTGGAAAGCCGCCCATGACATTCTCCCCCACCTGAGTTGGTGTGTCCTAGGCGCCTTGCAAGATAGTCATCAATTAGGCTCTTGTAGGCTTTGAGGTTTGTCTTCCTCTCCCAAGTAGTCTCCTCTGCATCACATCCCTGCCATTTCACCAAGAACTCTTGGTGAATTTTCCTTGAGGCATGAATCACTCGATCATCAAGAATAGCTTCAGCACGCCTTTTTCCGGTTGAATTGGGGCCTCGAATATCGGGTATTGTGAGTTGGCTTCGTGAAGGATCCGTCGTATCTTCCTGAAAAGGTTTCAGGAGACTGACATGGAAGACGAGATGGATTTTCCACCAAGCTGGAGTATCCACCCGATATGCAACTTTCCCAATGCGCCTTCCAATGGACAAGGGTCCAATATATTTTTGCAATAGGCGAGGGTCATGAACCCTTGCAAACAAGTATGCTTTGGGATTTTGACCATCACTTTGTCTCTTACTTGATATTCAACAAAATGACGATTTTGATCAGCATGCCTCTTTATCCCCTTTTGGGCTTTGACAAGATAGCTCCGCACTATCTCCAAATTTCGCTTCCATTCTTTTGAGAAGCTAAGAGCTCGACATGTTTGGTGCATTCACGGTGTTTGGGAGTAGCACTTGCTGTCTGGTAACAATTTCAAAAGCGCTCTGGTTGGTACTAGAGCTCTTTTGTGAATTGAAACACAGTTGAGCAGCATCCAAAAGCTTCACCCAGTTCTTCTGCGATCCGGTTACAAAGTGGCGGAGACATTCCTCCAGCATGCCATTAAACCGCTCCGTCTGGTCATCAGATTGCGGATGAAAACTTGAACTATGGCTTAATTTTAACCCAAGGCACTTAAAGAGTTGAGTCCAAAAGTTGCTAGTGAAGCGCGAGTTGCGATCACTAATTATGTCTTTGGGCAAGCCCCAGTATTTGACGATATGAGAGAAGAAGAGTCGAGCTGTATCTTCTGCTAATATATACTGTTGGGCTGCTATAAAGGTAGCATACTTGGAAAATCGATACACCACAACCAAGATAGTTGTGAGATCCCCGATCTTGGGCAATCCGGTGATGAAATCCAGGGAAATGCTTTCCAAGGTCTATTTGGGACAGCTACTGGTTCCAAGAGTCCTGCTTGTGTCTGACGGTTCGACTTGTCCTTCTGGCATACTAGACAAGTCTTCACATACTGAGCAACGTCATCAGCCATTTGAGGCCAATAATATGCACGGCGAAGTAACGCCATGGTGCGTTCTTCACCAGGATGATCGGCCCACAAAGTATCATGGCATTCCGCCAGAAGGGTCCTTCGTAGATCTCCTCCTTTGAGAACATAAAGTCGGTTCTCTTTCACTTTCAGGAAACCATCTTCTGTGTAGAACTGGCGAGCCTTGCCTTGTTATACCAAATTAAACAAATACTGTGCAGCGGGATCCTTGATGAATAGACCCTGTATCTGGTCTTTTATGGTGGTGGCTACTTCGCTCCCCCTTAGGGTGGCGTGTATGCACACTGATGCTAGATTCGCTCTCCGACTGAGTGCATCGGCAACATGATTGGTCTTCCCACTACGGTACTCCAGGTTGAAGTGAAACTCCGCTAGGAGTTCCTCCCACCTGACCTGTCGATAATTCAGCTTTGGTTAAGTCATGAAATTGCTAACAGTTGTGTTGTCTGTCTTGACCACGAACGGGGTTCCCTGCAGATAATGCCTCCAAAGGCGTAGGCAATGGACGACTGCCAATAATTCCTTCTCGTGGGCGGCATAGCGCTGCTCTGCATCCTTCAGCTTCCGGCTCTCGTACGCTATGGGATGCCCTTCTTGTAGCAAGCCTCCACCAAGTGCATAGTCGGAGGAATCTGTTTGTACCTTGAATGGCTTGGCCAAATCAGGGAGGGCCAAGACAGGGCTACTAGACATTGCTACTTTCGATGCGTTGAACGCCTCCGCTAGCCTCGGTCCCCAATCCCAAGGCGTGACCTTCTTGAGAAGTTTTGTCAGTGGTACTGCGATGAGGGAGTAATTCTTCCCAAAACGGTGATAGAAGTTGCATAGGCCAAGGAATGTCCTCAAGGCGTGGACATCCTTAGGCGGCGGCCAATATGTGATAGCCTGAATCTTCTGTTGGTCCATCTTGATCCGTCCTTCCTCAATGACATGCTTGAGGAAGTTGATCTGTTTTTGAGCAAAGGAGCATTTGGACAGCTTCGCATATAATTTGTGCTCCCGCAATCGTGTTAGGACCTTCCGCAAGTGCTCCAGGTGTTCTTCCAGTGTCTGGCTATATACAACAATATCATCCAAGTAGACCACCACGAATTCGTCAATGTATTCCCGAAAGACTTGGTTCATCAGGGTACAAAATGTGGCTGGTGCATTAGTCAAGTCGAATGGCATAGCTAGAATGTCGTATGGCCCATATCTTGTCACGCAAGTCGTCTTGTGTTCATCGCCCTCTGCAATCTGAACTTGCCAATAACTTGTCTTCAGGTCTATTTTGGTGAACACCGTCGCACCACCCAATCTGTCGAACAAGTCTTCCATGAGCCGAATAGGATACTTGTTCTTCACAGTGATTTTCTTTAGAGCCCGATAATCCACACAGAGCTGTAAACTGCCATCATGTTTCTTTTTGGAATAACACAGGGGACCCGTATGGGGACTTGGAGGGTACGATGATCCCTGTGTCTAGCACTTTCGTCAATTATCTCCGAAGCTCGGTGAGTTCGGGTTGTGACATTCTGTATGGCGCCCGGGCAGGTGGCTTCGCACCCGGCACCAACTCAATCTCATGGTCCACAGTGCGCCTAGGCGGGAGTCGCTTTGGCATGTCTTATGGCATGACGTCTTCAAATTTCAGTAGCATCTCCTTCACGGGTGTAGGAAGAGGACACGAGGAGCGTTCTGTATCTTCAATGCAGAGGGTAGCCAAGAATGTAGGTTCATGTCTATTGACCCCCTTCTTTAACTGCAAGGCCAAGATGTTTTCAGCGGCCATCTTCATGGGCATGCACAGGTTGGTGCAGGGCTTGGCCCCATTTGTTCTCATCATCAGTAGCATGTCTGCATACGTCACGGGCATGGTGTTGGTTTGCCTCTGGAATTCCAACCCCACTATCAACTCGAAGTCGTCTATGACCACCACCCGCAGGTTGAATCTTCCTTCAAAAGGGCCAAGTTTCACTGGTACTTCTCTGGCTATTCCACCAACTGGCTGAGGGGGTGAGTTGATAGCCTTGACACGACCTCTGCCCTTTCCTACAACTAGGCCAAGGAGCTCCACCTGAGTCGAGACTAAATAGTTGTGGGTCGCACCCGTGTCTATCATCGCCCGAATAGGTTTGCTATTTACCTTCATCTCGACGAACATTAAGGTCCTCTCTTGTTTAAGAGGAGTCCTCTCATCCGCTTTCTTTTTCCCTTTCTTGTTGATTTGGCAGGGATCCTTCTTCTTACGGATACATGAACTGGTTCCCGCTAATGCTTTAGAAAAATAGCCAACAATTGCATTGAAGACACCTACTGGTTCGATCTGGTCCGCATCATCGGACTCGTCATCCGTCCCATCATCAACAGCTTGATGGGCATTCATCTGCGCATGTGGGCATTTATTGTCCCAATGTGGTCAGCCGCAATGATGGCATCCTGAAGGGGCTTTCCTCCCCCGATCGTTGTTGTTAGATGCAGTGCCAGTATTGCTTGAGGAGGGAGCCTTTGATTTGGTTGCTCTCCGATCTCCTCCACTTCTTCTTGGGCCACCAGTACTCGAATGGCCCCCTTTGTATCCTACTTGACAGGCTGTTAAGGCCTATCCTTCCGTGCTTCACTTGATAATCCCAAAGGCATTCTGCTGCTTGGATTGCCTTAGGTAACGTGTCTACCCTTTGTATTTGGAGTTCCATACGGGCATAGGGTTTCAAACCTTCCAGGAAAGTGAAGAGTTTGTCTTTGTCTCCTATGTCGCGTATGCTCAGCATGAGTGGGGAGAATTCTCGCACGTAGTCCCGCACTGATTTGGTCTGGCGGAGCTCCCGTAGCTTCCTCCTTGCATTGTACTCAATATTTTTCGGGAAAGAACTGCAGGCGTATGGCTGCCTTTAGTTCCGCCCATGTGTCGATAGTATCTTCACCGGCCCTGATGGCTTCATGTTTCACCTGCCACTAGAGTTTAGCTTCACCCTGAAGATATATGGCAGCAGTTGCCACCTTCTTAGCTTTTTCTACGCCTACCATGGCATCGAAGTATTGTTCGATGTCGAAGATGAAGTTTTCCACTTCTTTGGCATTCCGAGCTCCATTGTATGGCTTTGGCTCAAGAATTTTCAGTTTCTGTGTCGCGGGGGCGAAGTTCACAGCACCCCTAGCTTGGTTCTCGCCTCCTCGAAGCAGGCCTTGTAAAGCAGCATTGACAATGTTGAGCTAGCCTGTCAAGTTGTCTATAGTTTGTTGCATGGCAGTCACTCTGTGTGCCTCTTGTGCCCTATGGGCTAATTCTTCGGCACGCTCCTGCTAGAGGCCCTCAAATTTTCCAAAAATTTCGGCTGCCTCTGTGGCTGCCGTTTGTCGGTCTCCTTCAAAGTCGTGGCTGATGTTTTCTATGTCAACTTCGGCCTGGTGCATCCTGTGATCCAGGTCGTCCAACCTTTGCACTAGGCTGGTCTTTAGATCAGGCATCATTTCCATGATGGGCCGTAATGCGTTAACCGTCTCCACATGGGTCGCGATGCGATCTGCATGATTCACCATGGTCAGAAATGGTTGTAATTGCAATGTTATCCCTCGTCATGAAAGCTATTACAGAAAAGAAAGCTTGATTGCATAAATGAAAGCTATTACAGAAAAGCTACGCTATGTCGAGGGGGAGAGACACCAGTACAGAGAATTGTTTGTTTGCTAGAAATTTTTGAATGCTTGATCCCCCTTAATAATGCATAAAAAAAATTAATCAAAGTTACATGACTTTACCTATGGAAGCTGTAGGGGCACACTAAAAGAAAATGAAGTAAATTTACTTTATATTTACAATGAAAAGGACTTAGTCTTCTACAAGGTAGAAACAAGTTCGTTTGCAACAACTTTGTCTTTAGCATCAGGGTCCACGCGCGGTGTTGTCTACGCGTGCGACGCTGTAGGCATCTGCCTGTGGCTAGGCACTGCCGCTGGTTATCAGTGGGGCGACTGAGGCGCCTGTGCGCTTGTCACTTGGAGCTGCCAAAATCACGGGATCGACCGTGGCGCTGGGCATTGGGATGCTTGCAAGGACGCCAGGGGACGCGTCCAAGGGATCATGGAGCATGGCAGGAAAGCCACCCATGACAATACTTATGAATTTGGGGAGTTAATCACGTGGTGGCTTTAAAGGAAAAAGTGAGTCACATAAAAGTTAGTTTGGATAAAGACATATTACGAAGGCGAAAACGCAGCTTGCGCTTCTTTCAAGTAGTTTTGAAATCCTAAACAAACGTGTCATGCCATCCTACAAGTTAGCCATTCATGCAAATCAGCTCTTTATAATCCATTTGAGTTTTCAGTCTCATATATACTCAAAGGAATAATATATTGATCTCTCATTTTTGTTACACACAAAAACATATTTAAAGCAGAGTACTCGAGCTTTATCAATCCACATATGGATGAGTATAAGGTCGGAACAGAAAACACTTGTCAAGTTGAATCTCAATCTTCTAAGAAGAAGGCTCCTCTGAACAAGTATGCTCTCGCTTGCGCCCTTTTGGCCTCCACCAATTCCATCCTCTTGGGATATGGTGAGTCTTCTTTATTCTATATCCAGTATCCTTATTTTTCTCATGTGGTTGTACAATCATATGCATTAATATTTGTACTACACTATAGTATGAGATATATCGTAACG
Source organism: Nicotiana obtusifolia (assembly GCA_002018475.1). Lineage (NCBI taxonomy): Eukaryota > Viridiplantae > Streptophyta > Magnoliopsida > Solanales > Solanaceae > Nicotiana > Nicotiana obtusifolia. The sequence continues at coordinate 62,869 of MCJB01040923.1, read as the reverse complement.
AGATCTTTGATCTCAAAGTATTGCAAATAAAAAGAAATGGTGTTTGGGACATGCAACTAATGACAAGAGGTAATCTTGATTATCTTAATGTTAATATATTGATGGCTCATCCACCCATTACTTGGCTTTAAGAATGTTGCCTCGAGGGGCCGTGGAATGAAACTATGCCTAATAGATGAATTATTGACCAGTTTAATTTGACAAATTAGTGACTCCTGGCAGTTTAATGTTGCAGATATTGGAGTGATGAGTGGAGCTGTGCTTTTCATAAAGGATAATCTTAAGATTTCATCATCTCAGGTAGAAATCTTGGTGGGGTCATTGAATGTTTGTTCTCTAATTGGATCGTTTGCATCTGGCAAGACATCAGATATGATTGGTAGAAGATACACAATTATCTTGGCAGCAGCTACTTTCTTGATCGGTGCAGTCCTGATGGGACTGGCTCCTTCTTACTCATTCCTCATGGCAGGAAGGGTCGTCGCCGGAATCGGCGTTGGCTATTCACTTATGATTGCTCCGGTCTATACTGCCGAAGTATCGCCGGCCATGACACGTGGATTGCTCACATCGCTCCCTGAAGTGTTCATCAATGTTGGTATTTTACTAGGCTATATTTTCAACTATGCACTAGCTGGTTTACCAGACCACATCAACTGGAGGCTAATGCTTGGAATTGCTGCCGTTCCAGCTATTGGCATTGGCATTGGTGTATTGCAAATGCCAGAATCCCCACGGTGGCTTGTTATGAAAGGACGTATAGAAGAAGCGAAAAGAGTGCTTCGTAAAACCTCAGAGAACGATGGTGAGGCCAATTTGAGACTAGAAGAAATAACAAAAGCTGCTACGCTTATAGGCCCAAGTCCAAGTGATAGCACAGGATCAATTCCAAGTAAATGGAAAGGCCAAGGGGTTTGGAAAGAACTCCTAAGGCCAAGCAGGCCGCTTCGCCGGATTCTTGTCGCTGCCATCGGTATAAACTTCTTCATGCAAGCTTCCGGAAATGATGCGGTGGTTTACTACACGCCATCCGTGTTTAATGCTGCGGGAATTCACAACCGAAAAGGACTAGTAGGCGTGACTATCCTCATGGGGATAGCCAAGACATCTTTTTGTATTGTATCAGCACTTTTCTTGGATAATTTCGGAAGGCGGCCCATGCTGTTGTTGGGTACAACTGGAATGGCTGTTTCTCTAGCTGGTCTTGGCTTGGGCTCAATGTATCTACACAATTCCGATCATAAGCCACTATGGGCCATCGCATTATGTGTCGTTGCAGTTTGTGCTAATGTGTCATTTTTCTCAATTGGGCTTGGGCCAATAACATGGGTCTATTCATCAGAAATATTTCCTATTAGGCTAAGGGCCCAAGGTTCGAGTTTGGCAGTTTCAGTGAACCGGTTGGTAAGTGGGGTGGTGGCAATGACATTTCTAACAATATCAAAAAAGATAACATTTGCAGGGATGTTCTTTGTGCTTTGTGGAATCATGATATTAGCAACTATCTTTTTTTATTTTTTCTTGCCTGAAACCAAGGGCAAGAGTCTAGAGGAAATCTGGGTAATCTTTGAGGACAAAAAGGACAAGACTCCTTCTCAACCGGATAAGGAAATGGCTGAAAGGTAGTAGGTGGGTTTAAGTAGTTGATTTTGAATATGTCTTCAAATGCAAAAAGTTATAGGATATCAACCTTAATACTAGGAAGCTTTTAGAGATGTTTGTTTTAGATATAGGTAATTTGTTTTCTCATTTATCTTCCCGAAAAAATGATCGATATTGAGTTCAAATATGAAAGAAGTGTTTACTTTAAAATTCGAGAAACAATTGAATTTATTCGCGGTGCTAAGGATATGTGAAATTATTTAATACAATAAAAAATATGGCAGTAAACGATAATTGAATGAAGGATGATCGAACCGTTAGGGTTGAATAGATTTTCTTAAATGAAACAATATGCAATGAGAAGTAAATAAATCTACCAAGAGATAGCAATAATAATGAGTATTTATGTGATGGGTATCGTGTGTTACAATGAAGATAAATGCCCCTCTTATAGGTAGAAGAAGAGTCCTACATATGGTAAAAGCCTGATTCAAGAGAAATTCCTATAATTACGGGATGGAATTTCCCTAAAATAATATTTAACGTCTATAATAGTTGGGACCGTGACTCCCGCCGAAATATTAGGAATCCACGAGATCTTCGGTCTTCCCCTTATACGGAATTGATCCTTTTGCCATAAGATGCACCTTCCTTGACCGGCGTCGATTGCCTTACCTTGATTGCTTCAGTTCCGAACCCAAGGATGCCCGACTTCGGGCTTTTCTTCCCGAAATGTTGATCCCGTTATGAAGCAGTCCGGTCTTGTATTACGCTTGAGCCCGACCTTCCTTATACGCTCGATTATATCTGACCCAATACAAATAATCCCCTCGTTTATTGGAGAGTAAAGACAAAAAAAGTTATGAATCGTCGTTCCTCGAGACTTTGGTCAAATAATCAACATATTCATTGAGCATGACACGAAGTTAGAAGCTTCAAATCGCTGAACCCTAGAAGACCTTTTGTTGGTGTATGACGGTAGCGCCATGACGCACGTGACAGTCGACAAAGAAAATCATTGCCTGTCTTGTCTGACTGCAAAACTCTGCAACTTCTGTGTATAACATTTAATGTTCCCTTGCATCGTGCTCTGAACCGCCGCTTTTGGGAAAGTATAAATACTTCCCTCCTCCTTTGAATTCCAACCTTTACGCTGCTCAATAACCTGCTTCTTATTTTTTCTCATCACAAAATCTCTCTTGCACCTTACACTTCTTTGCTTTCCACTTCTGTTACTTCAATCACCATGGCCAAAACTTCTAAATCTGTTCCTCAGAAGCAACATCCTTCACATGCTCGGCCCGTTGAAGAGGCTGGTTCTGTTCGCATCGAGGAGACCTCTGTCGAACCTCCTTTGAAGGCCTTCATACCTGTTGGGTGTTCTATAGGCTCCGATTTTAAAGTCGAGAAGCCTTCTTCAATGCCAGGCCAATGCGAACCGGTCTCACTATATATCAGCTCGATTACCCATAAAGTCCTTGACAGGGTGAAGGCGGAGTGCAACTGGGCCAACAAAGAAGTGGTAGTCCCTTCTCCGAGTGAGTCGATCACTACTCATATGGAAGGTTATCTAAGTGTGTACACCTACCCTTTCACGTTTGGACCCCTGGACCCCATAATTATTGAGTTTTGTAAAAGATATAACGTTACTTTGGGTCAAGTCCATCCATCCGTTTGGCGTATAGTCTATCTCTTCCACTTCTTTGTGAGTAAGGTCGAGGGGGGCATCCTTTCACTGCTGACCACTTACTCCGATTATACAGTCCCCGGATGTTCCGAGGGGGACTAATAAAACTCGGTCGCCGGGCCAGCAAGGCCCCGTTCTCGAGCATCGATGAAGACAAAGACCGAGGCTAGATGAGTCGGTTTGTCCGAATAAGGACCTCTGATTTGATCCCCGCGGAATACATGTCGTTCCCTGAGAAGTGGAACACAAGTCATAAGTGTCATTTTCTTTTAAACCATTGACTGCTCTCTTTCGAACGTTTAATCGACATGTTCTGTAAGATGCAGCCGCTTCCCAGATGCCGGCCGCAATTCAACACTTGGAGGACTGGGTCCGAAGAGTGGTGGCTCAAAAGACCTATTCGGAGCGAGCTTGGCAAGAAATATCGAAAGGTCTTTGGGAGGCCAAAAATCATGGTGAGCCCGGCCACACTTGTTTATCTTATTTGGAGTAACCGATGTTATCACTAACTCTCGAGAATCTCGTTCTGCAGGCCTCTCGAAAGATGTTGAATTGAGGTCGACACCCACCGGGGGAAGCTCCTCACCCTCCCCCCGTATCGGAGAAAGAAGGGGGGAAGAAGAGAAAAGAGGCTCCCGGTCCTGCAGAGCCCGAGAGAAGGAAAGGCCAGAAAAAGATGAGGGCCCGCAAAGTCACCGTCACCGACCCCACCATCCAAGTGAGTGACGACTCTGAAGGGGAATGAAGCCCCGAAACAATGAACAATGAGCCACCTCGGGCAGTCCCCGAGTCAACCGTCGG